>CAJQUW010004680.1:0-92671 GCA_907163375.1 Prostheceraeus crozeri | reverse complement strand
ATTCTTCTCATCTCTCCTACTGTTTAGTTCTTGTACAATTTCGTGTAGACTGTTGTACACCCTCCCGACGTATCACTTCGCTCCTCTCGAATGCATTTCACTAGTCAACGAGAAATTCATTTCTGGTTTTTGGATCTGCAATCAGGCAAATACCTCGAATGCCAAAACTTCTTGTACCCGCAGATAATCAAGGAGTTTTGGCACTCATCGAACACTACACTAGTTTTAGCCGAATTCTAGAATTCATGGAAAATTTCACTCATCTATATATTTTTCGGTGCAAATTCTCGAAAGATACGGATAGCGATGAAAATCATCGAAATCAATTAACTGTAATTCTAGACACCACTCAACGGTAGTTGTTGGTGATAATGTTGCATGAAGCACTTGTTTATTAACAATTAAAAGGTAAAATTTTACAAATTTGATGCAACTTGGACGGAAAATAAGTGAAGCACCCTGTCATTCTTCCATGTAATGAACGGATGAGATGGCCCACTAAAATTGCCCAGTTGGTAATCTATTTGCATGATGTACTCCCATATATTTAGAAACTGATTATCTTTTCAATTGCTATTTCACTGCATTAAGACAACTCAGATGCTGCCATATGATTGGCCTGAGTACATTCTTACTCTAGTACCAGGGTGCGGCCTATTGCGGTAATTTTGTTGCGTCCCGGAATCGCCCCTTAAATTTTAGTGAAATAGCCATTTAGGTGGCTCTTAAGTAGCCCGCAATGCCATTTTGTGACTAATTACCACAATTCAATGAGCAGAATTTCTTCGATTCAACAGTTATAATATGTGCTGAATTTTACGCAAAATTTCTATTAAATTAAAGTGCCTCAGAGTTTTCGTTCGAATTTTCGAAGAAAGTTCCAGTAACTAAGCTAAGTCAAGAGTTCGAAGCCATACAGTAAAACATGACAAGAAGGCCACCAAATGAAGGTGCTTATGCTAGACCACTGCTTCCAAAATGTCGGGGTAGCTAGTTTATGGAACCATCGGAGCTTCTTCCCGCGGTAAGATTTGCTCTCTGATGCGGTTCCCTACAATACCAGAAACGCGGGGAATATATCCAATAGATAGCGTACTAAGTAACTAATGAAGCCATTTGCAACACATACCATCCCGAGTTTCTTTTTCACCGGGATATGCACAAAAAAGGCCCTGGGCCAGCCCACTAAATACCTGGATACATGTGTTTAACGGCGATATACACACATGTGTTTCTTAACAAAGTGCACCGAAATACTAAATCGAACGGATCAACATAAAATACTGTCAAGAGTACTGAATTAATTGAAGGCCTATTAAAAATTTGATGACTACTTGTACAATGCTATTGTTATTGAAAGTAATCAGAGCCATAAAAGTTTCTTTGATTAAACTTAAGTAGGCCTACACATTTAATCGCACATTTTGCTGCTTAGCTAATTTTTGAAACAAAGCACAGTTAATCATGTCCTTATTCAGTGGCTTGTAGCCATGAACTACTTATGAGATCTGCATTACAGTGATAGAAAGATTAATTTTTGTGTACTCGCTTAATGATCAAAACGCACAATTCATTTTCATCCAATCAACTGATGAATTTTATTTTTATATTTTTTTCCATACAATTTTTACCTATAGTCTATTTGAACCGCCATCGCTATCATTTGAATCAAGAAAGATCAAGACCTTGATTCTCTAACATTATATCTGACTTTGCTGGAAACATCAGACACAAATTTTATGACAGACGGTTGCCATGTGTCCTTTGTTTCATCGCAAACTGATGCAAAAAGGATGATAAGTTGGAGTACTTCAGACGTTTACGATTGTTGTTGTTTTACCCGGCTCCGTCCAGTGGATAGGAGGCTTCGTATCAAGACAATACAAAGCGACAGACCTAGTAAGCAAATATATGCCCACGGCTGGTGAGGATATGGGCACTCCGATACCACCGGAGTGCTGCCATGCCAAGGGTGAACAGCATTGACCGGGGTAGTTAGCATCCCCGATGGTCCGCCCCAACCCTCACCGTCGAAGAGGGGCGGCGGCCATCGCTGAGGGGACTTTGGAAAGGTAGAAGTCATAATATGCCACAGGGGATAAAGCTCTGAAAGCTTTGATGCATATCCCAACATGAGATTCGGTTGTCAGGATCCCCCCGCAATATCAACTTAGTATAGCCACCGATGAAAGGCAATGAGAAAAAAGTTATCAGACAGCCAACACCAGAGCTGCAGTGGTAAAAGGTCCCTTTGATTCGCCCAGGGCTGCCACTCTTCCGGTTTTAACCGGAATTCCGGCTTTTTTTTTAAACTTAACTAAGTAGTGGGAAAATGTTCTACTAAGGAACAGAAATTTGCTTAGAGCAGCATTGTAGGGGCCTTCTTGAGATCGCTATGAAGTCCTTTTAGATTGTAAAGGGCCCTTTTGACATCGTGTAGGGGCCCTCTTGAGATCGTTATGAGGCCCTTTTGAGATTGTGAGGGGGCCCTTTTGAAATTGTGAAGGGCCCTTTTGAGAGCGAGAGGGGCCCTCTTGAGATCGTCAGGGTTTCTTTTAGATTGTGAAGGTGACCTTTTGACAACGTGATGGGCCCTCTTGATATTGTGTGGGGACCCTTTTAGATTGTGAAGGAGCCTATTCAGCTCGTGAAGGGGCCCTTCAATTTTAAACAATCATGAATTTCAAAGCAGGTACTTTCGAAAAATCCGCGTGACACTTGATCAGAAGATCCTTCTACAATTGCAAGTCACTGATTCCTTCGTCAATCATGAAGAAACAGGACTCAACGCAAGTAATCAAGATTCCGAAATAAGAAATAATTTTAGGTGGGAATGCTTGAAGAAAAATTTGTACTACGTTCGTATGGAGTTTTGATTGCTTTGATTCTCTACAAAATGCGCCTTTCAAGAGGCGTGCTAGAAAAATAAAAGTATGAAAGAGAAATCTACCAAATGTTTCGGGAATACAAGGGGTTGACGAATGAATATGTGATTACCTGTTGCAAAAGCGGTTAAATTTCGGATAAGACACCAATGAAAATTGAAATCTTGCAAGCAACTGTTTAAGTGATCAACATTTCCTTTCGTATTGATGCTATGTTTACTTGTGCCATGGCCTGTGAGCTTTGTTTGATAAAGTAGCTGTCACAAGTTTGTTTATTTTTTAGATGTCATTGTTTTTTCATTTCTTATGTTTGAAATACAAGAGATGAGAGAAAGGCTTGATTTGAATCATTGCCGGACCTAAAGCACTTTTCAGTCGGAACTGCAAACGTTTTTGGCTTCTTAGCCGTCATCGTTGCAATGTACCCTATTGTAAGGAATCAGTAACTCACCGCGCAAACCATCAGTACCTGGATGTGCTTGGAAATTCGGCAGCTCACCTTCGTGCTATTTGCATTCCTGTTTACAAACATGAATTTTTGAGAGCGAGCTCTAGACAATGAGATTTCAACTACATGCATTTCATCAATTGTAGATGTCTGTAGTTCGGATGAAGATTTATCTGCATGTGAGTTACTGACTATCTACAAGCATACTGACTGCACGTCTAAAATTCCAGAAAAGTTAGTCCACTACTTCTCGTAATGGCTTCAATCAAATATCTCTCTCATCTCTTCCTTTTTTCCTTTCATGGTCTGGGCATCATTTCAGATTAAGTATCATATTAACTAGCATGGTGTCTGTAATGTGCGATAGGTTTTAGTCGTCAATTCATGCTGTGTGACATGGATTAATTTTTTGTGTAACGTGGCGGATGATGCTTTACTTAGATATTTGTTTATATAATTTTTTCCTGTTAATATAAGAGGATATCTCACAATGAGCCCTATCGTCACTTTCTTATAAATTCCCTATTCTCTCACTAATCATTTCAAAGCTTTTTGAAATGGCAATTAGCGACTCAATGATGAGTTACTGCAAGTTATTTATGATTCAAAAGAAAGCAGTTGTTAACACTAGTAACACTATGACAATTTATTTTCCTTTTGCTCAGCATTTGCCCGAACATAATCTTATTCTTCAGTCAGCCGCGTAAGAGCATGTCTCCACACAATCGCTCGTCAATCTGGTGAAAAACGGTGCAAAATTTGTTTTCCAGTTCATCCAAAAGAATAGGATGACTCCATTGCAGCATTTCCTTAACATGTTCAAGCGAATAAAAAGTCACAAGGCATTAACTGTAATATCGGAAGCCATTCCATAGGCTGTCATTGCGGTCAATCCATGATTTAGGAAAATGATTGTTTAAATAATTTACGATCGGTCGGCAGTAGTGCGCTGGCACTCCATCCTGCATGAAGATGCTCCTATCCTGTGACATTCGGTATCACTTTACACAGCATGAAAAGGAAGTTTTTACCATTCATTGTCAGTTTCTCGAAAGAAAAATGGCTCAGTTGCGCTTCATAAGGAAATGCCAGCCCAAGCTTTTAGACTGCGTTGATCCATGGACTTTGTGTTAAGGTATTTGTTGTGACCAGACCGCTCTGCAGAGTCAGTCTTCCAAACATCGAACAGGTGACAAGCCATTCCCAGTGGTTTCAAGAAAGACAAGATCTTGTATCGTGTGACGTCTTGGCATGATTAATAGAAAATGACAGCTGCACGAGAATAATGCCTTCTAATTTTGAATGTAAAATTTCTGAACGAAATGAAGAAGTTTATTTTTGAAACAGTTAAGCTGATTATTCATGCCGGTTTTGAGTTACGGGAGAGGGAGGAGTCTCAGTAATACATTCTGTTTAGACTTCAAAAGCAGTTCTTTCGAAAATAGTAGTTTTTACCAGGCATGCATGCTAGTGAACCTGGTAAAAACTGATGTTTGAAAAAGCATCAGTAGCAATATTATGCCATTTATTTACTTGTTGACTGAGGATTCATTAGCATCTTTATTGCAGCAGACCCAACTTCTACCTGAACGCTTTCAAAACTAATCGGATTGTGGGATATCGATTGATCGTAATTTTTTTACTTTAAGGGGGCCCACGGCTACCCATTTTATGGGGGCCCATTCCAATTTGACTTTCCGGTTTTTATTTTTGATAAGAGTGGCAGCCCTGGATTCGCCATTTACAGTGCCTTTTACGACACGCGGGAGAACGTCGGTCCTATTCAATTCTGTCCCGAGAACCGCACAGGTGGCGTCTACGGTTTTCGTCCAGTGTGGCAGTTTCCTGGCTTCCCATGTCGATACTTCTTTAGGATCGTGCCATTGCATTAACATGCACATTTTGATACCATGGTTTTCTATCATGGTTGTTGCTTGTCATTTGTTACTTCAACTCAACATTTTTGAAGTTTTCTGTCTGATAAATCGTATAAATACAACTTTCTAGATTTTTATGATTCAGATGATGAAAATGAAGAATTTTTATCTTTGGAAAGTTCAGGAAATTACCTTTTCTGTCGATATGAAATTATTCAGATCCCAAGGATTTCATTGAGTGCAGGTCAATGAGGAAAAGCGCATGGAAACTTACGGACCAGCGGTCACAGAATTCAAAAATTTTGATAACTGAGTGCGGTGAAGTCAAATATCGTTCATTATCTAACGCGTCAAAATTTAGTGGCAAAATTCAAACAGGAAATGTTTCAAATGTGATAAAAATAGCTTAAAGAAATGTCCGGATAATTCTTGAGCGATGTAATTGGAATGCAAATCTGGTCAAGATGTGTAAATTCGGTAAAAGAACCCGTGAATCGCCTGGAAATTTGAAGCTTGAAATCTGGCCGCCACCCTGTGTACCACATTCATGGGTGAGATTCTTCCGGAAATTTGGATTTTTGAACGTTATTAGGTCTCGGGATTCGTCCAAGAACGTTATGAAACAGAAGGGTGGGGGTAGGGTTTTTTCTATGGTTGTTGAATTTTTCAGTACGTTTTGAGAGGCAAAGTTTTTTAAGATTGTTTTTCTATTTTCCTATTTTCGTCAAACATATTTTTGATTTGACTGTCAGGCATATTTTAGTAAATATTTATCAGTAATTATTTCAACTTAGAAAGTAATATAGTAACATATATGCCAATGAATTGTCTTCTCCCTGCCTTAAATACTAGTTGAGTGCTGTTTCTTCGGTTGAAGAATTCGAAATTTATTTGCCATTAATCGAATACAGAAATCTTATAGAAGCGCATGGCGACGCCGCTTGATTAAAATTCAATGAAATCTTAGTATTTCTTTTAAACTTCAGTTCATTACGAGAAAACAGCAAAACTTCAAGAAAGAAGTCAGAAACAAACGAATTATTCGAAGAATAGCTTCACTGTCCTCTTTCTGCCCATTTTACAAGACCTAGTTTATCCACTTATTTTTGCATGCTTAGTTGCTGTGAGGCCTGCCAATGGTACCGCGTATAAAAGTCTTGCCACTACAAATTGCTATTAAACCAACGATGGGTTTTTTGAGAAGGTTGTTTGCCTGTCGTTCAATTTGCTGTCTTACGCATACACATTCATGATGTCCTCATACTTAACTGTGATCAAAATGAATTGCCGACTATGCTATGAATGTTTTCCCCTCTATGAATTTGAAATGCTGAACTCTTCTAAATAACAACTTCATTAGAAAGCTATGATCTTGCACACTTTTAGTACGCTATTCATCAATTATCATTTTCATGTTTACATTTCATACGCACGAACTATACGCAGACCACCCAGACATTCGCTTTTTTCGCTTTTTCGAAAATATGCCTGAATTTTCGCTTTTATCGAGTGGCATTCGTTTTTTTCGCTTTTTTGGTAGAGCAGGAAAAAAGTGTTTCGTAGTACAGGCATTTTTTACATGTTGACAACGCAACATGACTTTTTGTCATGTTGCCCTTTACTTTAGTCATGCTATCATCCATGTGTTGACAATTGAATGCATATCTTGACGATCGCATAATCTTATGTAATAACTATATTATATAGGCATTGGAAAATGTGCCCTTATTAGCCAAAAAAGTCATGTAGCAATTCTTGAAGGCAAAGCCTTGTCGTAGTGCGTTCCGGTAAATGCACAATTTTTACAGTAACTTTGAGGCCATGGTGCTATAGCTTTTACACGATTCTGAATTGATGCATGCTGAAAGTACATGCGGTTTACATGCTACAAATGAATGTCATTGAATTTATCAGTCAAGGAATTCGAGACATCAATCCATGCTGGCTTGCCATAGACACACGGGAGGCCTACTATCGAATTTTCTTAGAAGACTGATTTTGGATTAGTGAAACAAGCGGTTCAGTTCGTGCGAATGAGTGAGGTGCATTGCATAATGTTGATAAATAGGCATAAGAAATTGAGATGATGATATACACAATGGAATATTTTCTGTTGAATTTTTTATTGCACTGCCACTTTCACTGTAATTTTCTTGAAGTACGTGTAACTAGTCAAAAAGTTGATGTGTATAATAATCATTTTGTATCTACTGATAAAGACATTAATATGAAGCTGATATGATCGAATATGTGTAGCCTAAACCTGAAACTTTCTGAGTTTTAGATTGAAGAATAGATGTACCAGTAGGCTTAATGCACTATTTTGTAACTAATTTGACAACCGTTTGCATTACTGCAGTCATACTGATTACGTCATGCTTCACCCGCTATATAAATGTATTTTCATAGCGTCTGTGTGATGAGCTATGAGGTATCCACTTATCTCGTGTGCTTCAACAACTCGTGACTTCTGGCAAATGCGCCAGTAAATATGAATGCCCACATAAAATTCAACGAGAGAAAGTGGTGTCAACGATCCAAGACAATGAGAACCTTGCATCGCAAAGCTTGGGCTTGGTTTTAGACAAATTGTCTGGGCTATTTGTCATGTTTTGAATCGAATTGGAAAGAGCCAATATTGAGAGACATTGATTTTATTTCCGTTTCGTTCTTTATTACAAAATAATGAAGACAAAAATAAAGTCAATGTTTTTCAATATTGGCTGTCTCCAATTCAATTCCAAGCTTAGACTTGGTTGCAGATTTTAGTAGACGTGCATGGAGCATGATCTTGATAATTGGCCGTTGAAGTAGGCTGCATAGTGATAGTTTTTTATGGAATATTTTCAAAGATTTAGCCAACATAATAATTTATCGTCGGCTTTCATCAATTTAGATTTATAATATTGATGTATATTTACACTGTAAAGTTTTGATTGAAAAAGTACTAATATATGTTTCATAACAGGCAGTTTTGATTTCTGGAATAGGCCCACTTACAGTCAAAAGCTTGACGGAAAGGGTCTGTAAAGAACCCACTCGAATGTAAGTCACTGACAGCATAATTTTCTCTCTTTGGCAGCCGTCTATTGTCGGAAAAATTCCATTTTTGAAATATTTATCATCTAATCACTATGGGGCTGCATAGTTGAGCATTATCAAATTCATTGATTGTAAATATACAAGTTGACACTTTTACATCTAAATTAACGTTTGCCCATCTAATAAAATATCAATTTTGCTCCAATAATATAGCTTAGTTATGAGCATTATCTTCCTTTACAAAAATGCATCCTATTAAGCAATATTATTAGCATGATATTAGACTTGCGAGTTCTGAAAAAACTACAATAATTTTCAGATGAAACCTTTAGTGTACATTCTATCACTGTATAAAATAATTGCCATATTGATGTAGAACCTTAATAAGGATCCTTAATTCGTCATATGATCCATTTCGCATGACTTAAGTTAACAGACACCTATCGAATAAATACTTGAAAATATCAATATGCCTTGGAATATTCATATGAAAGAGATGTTCAAAGTTTCAGGCTAATTTAGCAGTTGGAAGCATGACAGCTAAAGAAATTTTCTTAACCACAGAAATTATAAAATCGTCTTCATTGCTGAAGTTTCTAGCAGTATTTTTTGATTTTTTTCAACACTATGTTTCAACAATCCTATGAAACAATCTTGGAATCTACATTATTTGTCTAAAATCGAAGCAATCTGAATTGATTGCTGTTTATATGTCTGATCATTAATAGAATACAAAAGCTAGCTTTATGTATAAATATGGTCCGGTGTATTTGCGAATCGTTTAGCAAGATGCAAGTAAAATGCCTCCTAAGTGGTACTCCGACAAGTTATCATTTTTGTACAAGTAATATTTGCAATCTACACAGATTCGTAGTGTTCGTGGTAGTGCATGGGTTGATGACATATGATGTCTTTATAACACTTCTACATTGTTTTGATGTAAAAATTTTCGGTTCGCTTTTTTTCGCTTTTCTAAGTTTAGGATTCTTTTTTTTCACTTTTTTTAAATTCGAATCGGCTGGGTGGTCTGTATACGTCAAAGTTATCTACTAATTGTATGGATGAAAATTGTCGAAGCTTGATGTTGGTGTTGCCTGCTTGTGAACGGAACCTTGATTACAATCTTATGACAGGTGAGTTTGTATATTGTAAGTACCGGTACTTCTGTATGTACAATTTATCCGTTAAGCCAGTGATAAGTCTTCTCACTGCCCTCCAATGTTTCGTCGAAAAAATCGCTAAGTTGTATATCGAATCAACTCACGGATTCGATTTTGAACTTCAAGTGGCAGTTGGAGTCGATCAGCGCATTACAGAAAAAACCTCGAGCAAATGAAATCCGGATAAGGAATGGATAGATGCCATAACTCCTAATTGTATCCAATGCAGTGATTGGATTATTAAATCCATTCGATTCATTTCTTTGTTGGTGAAGAATTTGTGATAGAGAAAATGTAAAATGGGTTTTAAAAGACGGATATAAATGATTAAGCGGACACAATGACTTCGGCAATTGCAGTAAGTCATGAAAAGTCGCAATGACACAAATGATAGGCCTATAAGCAAGTAGACTTCTTCTCGGATCTACGAAGATTTCTCCTTCTTGAAGAAGGCCTGTAATCTGATACTGTGTTTGCGCTGGATATTGAGTTTCAAGATAAATCTGAAAGTGAGAATTTCTGCTCGAAATAATTCGTTCGTTGATATTTTCCTGTAACTGGCTACTTGAGTTGTCGTTGGATCATCAATATAGTTCAGAGGTGTCCAAAGTGTGGCCCGTTGGCCGCATGCGGCCCACGTCCTTTTGAAATTTTCAGAAATCGTTTCATTTTTCACATCTGTAGAGTTGCGTTGAATATTGATTGTTTTTTTCTAAATTGTATATTTCAAGTTTAAATTGCAAATTTAGATATCACAATGATGATTTCGTTTTCCATGACGATAGTATCAGCAGTTGTTGAAGCCTTTTATACCTTGATTTAAGACTCCGTCAAGCGATTCCAAGACTTCCAGCACATTGAGAAAATTTTCAATGTCTTCAATGCTCCGCTAGCGATAGCTATATCAGAAGCAGATGAAGCTTTGCAACTTGAATTGTATGGCTTATAAATTAATCAGTTATGCCTATGCAAGGCTACTCTGCCAATCATTCGATTTTGGCCTCTTCTTTTTGAAGATCACCACCCCAATTAGTGATCCGCTTTGGATTGCGCTTTCACTCACAGTTTGGAAGTATTTGTCCTTGTGAGTCAAGCATTTTCCACAATAAAGTCTATCAAATCTAGAGCGCCTTAGCCTCAGTTGACGCGAAGAAACTGACCTACAAAGTGCAGTAACTACTACTAGTAACTAGGAATTTACTTGTTTTACTTGCGTCTAATAGGCGTAGATAGTGAAAAAGTTGAATAATGTGAACTGCAGTCCGCGGCCTTATTTCCCTGCCAAATGCTGCCCGCGCCCGTATAAAGTTTGGACAATCCTGATAGAGGTTCAAGTTGCTTTCAAGCAACGACCGCAATCGGTAATGAATGCTCCATATCGACCACAAAGACATATTTTACTGTGCCGACTTGCGCATTATGGCATTTTCAGTGAAATTGCTCTAAATATTCTTGAGGAATTCTGAATGGAGTTCCCTTGTCGCGTGTTATAAATTTAGAAGACCTAAAGGGCGCATCGAGTAATCTTGCTAGTTGCTACATTTTCTGATGCGTCGCAAGTCACACTGAGTTATAGTTGATGATTGAAGATGTCTTGATACAGATAATATTGGATTACATTTTACCAATAGCAATAGTAATTGATCTGACTAGAATGATGTCAAATACTAATTAATCTAGTCAGATCAATTACTATTGCTATTGGTAAAATGTAGTCCAATACTATCTGTCGCATATTTCTATTCCTCCTTTTCCCTACTGAAATTTGTTAACATAGTTTTTACTTTTTACTAGATTTCTTGTCTACTCCCTTATTTCCTATGTTAATGTGAAATTTGAATTCATGACTTTTGCGTTTATGTTAAATTCCTTCTATCTGATGATGGTTGCCGAATAGCAACCGAAATTAATTATATCATAATTAAAGTAAAACATCACTAAAACCTTGGCTCTTCCTCAACAATTAAATATAATGAGTTATAGTTATCATTCATTCATGATATTCTCTTAGAATTTGACTTAATTCTAATTTATTTTGACCTCTAATCATTTGAACTTTATTGCTGACGTAAGAGGGAGATTGCCCCTTGATTCATGAATGCGAGCTTAACGCCGCCCTGGTAGTTAGACGCCCTCCTGGTTAGCAGTTGAGTTCCCGATTTCATCAGTTAGCCGCTTTTACTTTCTTCATGAATGGAAACTACGAATGAATGGTGTATGTATTGCTGTTGAGGATAATATTCCATCTTCATTTTGTTACTTGAGATTCAGACGTGAGTAACAAATTTCTTTATGTTAATAGCAAAAACAAATTCTAAGCCATTTATTTGGAAACTCGTGCAGGTGCCAACAAACGGAAAATTTGCCGTTGACTATTAGTTAATACTTGTAATCGTAAATACTTAGTCAAGAAAGAGAACGTGGAAAGCAATTAGTTGGAAAAGTATTATGCGGTAACTACGGAACTCACAACCACTCATATTTTTTGAATATCACATTTTTTGCAGTAAATCTAGCGCAAATTGTATTTCAATATTAGTGGGGTTATCGAAGAAAAACTCTTTGTTAACCTTTCGATGTATGAATTAAAAATACACGTTCGTTTACATACCGTAATCGTTTTGTCATTATATATTTTATAAGCTTTTACATTACCAAAGACTGAATTAATTTGTGGTTAGGAATAGAAGACACTTAGAATCAGGAAGTATAAAAGAACAAAATGTCCCTGAAATAACTCCCTGATTTCTCTTTCAATAGCCTCATTTTTATCAGCAAAATTGTTTGAGGTCATAACGTGGAAGAATAAGGTGATAATGCGTTTCGTAACCTGCTCAAACTTCATTCTTGTTGACTAACGCAAATATTTTCAATAGATGCGTCATTTCTTTCAGGTATTTTTATGTGTTTCTTAGGAAATTGCGAGGTGAATCTCTGAAGTTGGAATGGAGAAAGATTGTGAGTTTGATTAATTCGTGGAGATATTTTTGTGTTTTGAAGTTAGAAATATCTACTGAATTTTGAATATGCCTTCTTGAGGTTGAAAGCAATGTCAACATAGAAGCTATTCTATGTTGAATTCTGATTACTCATTTTGCTAACGCGTAGCAATGTTATGATGCGATGCGCCTCAATATTTTCAATGTCCCATCCAGGGATCGCAATTTTCCGTTTTTTTACTAAATTAGTCTAACGTGAATATTTCAAATTTATGCATTCAAACCCCGGTTTTTCCCGATTTTCCGTTGTCTTGTGTGAATTGCGATCCCTGGTCCCATCTGATGTTTATCCATGATAATCTCAATGCAAGTACCTATATAGTGGATGTCTTATTTCTTTCAGTTCTCATGAGTTCTGCGACTTTGATCTCTGAAGGAAGATGAGACATGGAAAACCTAACGTGAGTTCTGGTAATTTTTTCATTTTCAGATTGTTCATTGCCTCAAATTCGTAAGTTTTGAGTCCTGTTGCGCAACTAGCCACTGGATTTAAAATTACGTTGTTTGAGGTTGGGTCGGCATATCTTTCAAATATATTTGTTAATTGATGTATTCATTTCAGTCGTTTTGTACCGATGGTCAGTGGATTCCTGTGTCATGCTGATTACAATATTAACAGTATGATCTGGGAGTTAGTTGATTATTGGAGTGTACGGCATGTATAGCAGGAAAAAAATTCAAGTGAGTGAAATTTGTGGTCATTTGTAGTATTATTCGGTTTGATTCCGGTTTAGTATCATCCTGAGTACAGCAGTTATGTATAATGTCGAAATCTTATCCGTGTGATTTACACAAAAACCCGTTAAGTCAAACTGTTAATCCTTCATTAATCCTGATGAAATCCTTCACATTTGTTTAGTCTGCTGCGATGTTCTTCTATCCGTTGCTGGATCGCGAGGATTTTTGTATAGGGACAAAAGGCGGAGTTCTGTCTGATGTCCGCTTACTCGGTGGGAACTGTCATTGGTTTTATTGGAAAGATTCCTTAAAATGGTTTGTTAAAACATTTGTTAAAATGTTTGTCATTGGTTTGTTAAAAGTCTTTCCTTATTTGAACGCATCTTTCTACGGCCTTTGACATGCCAAAGTTTTCTATTGAGCTAATGCGTCTTGCAGTGTCTTCGTTTCCAAAAAGGAAATGCTGTTTAGTTTTCGTGAGTTTGTAGGCTTGTTAAACTAGATACGTGATTACTGTTTATGACTGGATTGTAAACGGCAGATGCTTGATCGTATGCATTATCTCATGCCCGTTATCTTATCAGTTATAAAAGGTACATTTAGCTTAATCCTAGTAAATGGGGGGGGAGATGGGATACTACGTGGAGTCTGATGGTATACCCGTGCATTTATCAGCAACCGCTGCTGATAAAGACAGATTATCATGAAAGAGGCGTCAATATTTGAAGCTGTCAAATCTGTAAAGAGGAAACATGAGGCATTAGACGAGTGAAGAATCTTATTGCATGAAAGGGATAAAAATTGAGTATGACAGGAAGCCATTAAAAAAGGCGATTTGATCGGAGTTAGGCAAGCAAATGAATTGTTGGACAATACTCAAAGTAAAGTTCGGCACACAGAAGCATTCGAGTTATGAGTGAATAAAGAAAGCGTGTCACACATTGTTAAAAGTGGCCAAAAGGCTGAAGACTTCCAAAGAACTTGATATTTTGTTGTATCACCCTGCCACCCATGCTTCACCTAGATTTCTCGCATGCTCAACTTTAGTATAACATGAGTTGTCATCTTATTTTCGTTGTAAATGATGACATGACGGACAGTGATCGAGAGAATAAATTTTCTGACTACTACAGTTAAATTTGACATATGCGCGTATAAGTGTATAATCTTTGGTATTAATGGGTTATCTCCCCCCCCAGGTTTTCAAATTTGTCTAGCATCTGCAAAAAATGTATCAATCGCCACCAAACTCCAGGTACACGTAATTAAGCATATTTTCTACCCACATATAAAATTTCACGCAGATCAGACAAGTACTTTTTGCATTAGAGACGATGACGTGAAGTGTAGCGATGTCAGCTGCTTGATTTGACTTCGTCTGTTCGACGCATTATTGCTGCTCGTGTGTGCATTGTTCTCTCCACCTCTTTGTCTCATCCACTGTTATTTGAAATCTTCCCACGACCACTACCTTGCCACACCTTTATTAAGTTCAAAATGTTAGTGAAATGATGGCTTGGTCATCATCACTACAGGTGGTGTCGGGAAATGACTTTGTTAACTTCAAGTGCTTTCTGCTCAGACGATGAGGTCAGAAGAAATCAGATCAAGCTGCAGCAACGCTTCACTTCAAGTTATCGCCCCTAATTCAGAACTTGTCCAATTTGGACAAGTTTTGGTATGTCGATAGAAAATATCCTCACTCACGTGCACTTAAAGTTTTGTAACGATTAATTCTACGGATTTTACACAAATTTGAAAACGTGGGGGTAACCCATAAGTACCTAATCTTTTGTAATGAATATATATTCCTTCATACGTTCGTGTCTTTTTACCGATATCAAAATTACAGTAACAACAGATGAATCTACTTCGGACCATAAGCAGATTACAAAACGGAGCCTCCTGGTATGAGCTCATGTTATCGTCTAAGGGAAAATGCGACTTTATTGTTTTCCGATGAATATCGATATTTATCTGTAAGGCGAATTAGTACTTGTCGGTTATCTCCCCCACGTTTTCAAATTTGTCTACAATCCGTAGAAATGAATCAATCATCACAAAACTTCAGAGACACGTATTTGAGTATATTTTCTACCTACATGCAGAATTTTATGCAAATCTGAAAAGTACTTTTTGAATTAGAGACGATGACGTGCGTGGAGTGTAGCGATGTCAGCAGCTTGATCTAACTTCGCCTGACCTCATCGTCTGAGCAGATAGCACTAGGTCAACAAAGTGTTGTCGCGACAACGTTGCAGTAGAAGTGATGATGATCCGGACCACATCCTTTCCATTGGTGTGCTTAATTTAAGAAATGTGTGGTGGGGTTGTGGTCGTGGGAAGATTTCAAATAGTAATGGATGAGACGGAGACGGAAAGAGAACAAATCACACACGAGTAACAGTAATGCGTCGAACAGACAAAGTCAGATCAAGCTGCTGACATCGCTACACTTCACGTCATCGTCTCTAATTCAAAAAGTACTTGTCGAATCTGCATATTTTTTGTATGTGGGTAGAAAATATTCAAATACGTGTATCTGAAGTTTTGCGACAGTTTTACGGGTTTTAGACATTTGAAAACGTGGGGTGAATAACCCATTAGTAACGGCGAATTCATCAAATTCGCTTGATAATTGATATTATCAATGGTAAATGTATGGGCTGTTATTTTTCTCTGTTGCTTTTCTATTTACTGGAAAAATTTCTGTTCCGATGTTTCAATCATGGTTTCAATACTCGACTGCGTTAACCACTTTTGATGCAAACGCGGAATAATGATGTTCGAATGACGATTTAAAGCGGAAAAGCACGGTCATGTGTACAGTGCTGCTAAGTAGCTAAAGTGTATTTAATTTTGTTACGGGTGCACACAGCTCAAAATGGTTGGTGAAATTCATGGCTTGGCAGTTGGCAGATACAGACGGCCAAGTTATGGCAATTTCTCTGCATGAATTTCGACACCGCTGGCACGCACACATCACGCATCTGGTAACAGACGCGCGCCGGTAACACACACTGATAAGTGTAACAATATGTTAGTAACTCGTTGGAAACATCAAGGGAACCGGTATGCATCAGTTCCAACACACACACGCGCGTGCGTTCATGCGCAGGTTTGGTAGTTTTCATCGAATGGCTTCTCATTGCAGTAAACCGAGACAATAAGACTCCTTTAATAGATGTGGATCAGCCACTTATCTCATCGTACGATTATTGCGGAAATATCCAACAGAGCGAGGTGATATGAGGTGCGCTTACAGCAAATGAGGGACTTTGTTATTTATGGAATTGCATGCCTTTTACAACAACGGTACTTTGCTGTTTTTTTTAATTCTTGATCAAAACCAATCTGGCGTCAATGAGGAATCTTTTTGAGTGTTCGACAAGTGTTTTGGTGTCTCAACTGATAAACGATTTTCAAGTGCAGCCATTTGAGTATTCAATATGATCTACACTACATCATTGTTGCAAACATTTGAACACGAAATGGATCAATTCATGGCGAGGGTATAAGTGTGTACTGTCTTCACGTAGCTGGCCTGGATAGCATGTAAAAAATGAATGATGTCCTCAAAGCTAATAAGAAACAATGGTGTAAAATTCACTAATAGTTTTAAAATTTAGAAAAACAGTTCATTGCGACGGATCGGTTGGCAATGCGAAAATATTTTGGAGTATTTATAAAAGAAAACGTCGCTGAAATCGGGCAGTATGAATATAATTCGACCGGTTTCGAGTGGAAGTCAAAAATTGAGCTCCTACTCTTCCTCAGGAATGTTAACAAAAGAATAGACCATAGAAAGGCCTATTACATTAACGGTTTGGAAAAATTCAAATGATCATAGTGGAGTCATAGAAAAATGTTATAGAAATGGAAGTCTACATTTTACATACAGCTAGGGGATTGTGGATCATAGATAGGGGATCGTTGGAATACATGCTGCATGTTGAGGCCGAAGGACCAGTCGGTCATTAGCTGGCTGATGAATTTAAGTTCTTCTTTCTTTCTCACCATTTCATTGCCGTTTAGCTTTTTCAAAACTGTCACTTTAACATCTTCCAGGGAATGCTGATGTTGAATGCAATGATAAGGGACCACTTTATCATCCTTACAGTGTCTGATATCAAATCGGTGCTCGTTCATTCTCTCCCTTAGTGATCTTGATGTTTCACCGATGTAGTGGAATCCACAGCCCTGGAAACTGAGAGCGTAAATTATATTAGATGATTCACATGTTGTTCCATTTGCTTTGATTGTGTATGAGAGGCCACTGATGTTCGATTTTATGTTGGTATCAACGGAGAGCATTTCACATGTCTTACATCGCTTGTTGTTACATTTTGATATGACTCCAGTGCTGTCAAATGGATTCTGAGTCGTATTTGGATTTTTCAGCTGAGAAGAGACCAGGTATTGTTTCATTTTCATCGGAGGTTTCCACCATAAATGTGTTTTGATTGGTAAACTCTGCAGGAAATGTTTATTATTCAAAAATATGGACTTCAATTTCTGATAAGTGAATGGATGGTATGGAGCCACGAACGTGATGTGCTTCTCGTTGTCTTCTTCAATGGGTGGTTTTGTGAACATTTCAGAGCGATTTTTCGTGAAAGCCTTGTGAATTTGCTTCATCACTCGTCCACGGGGGTAGCCACGTTTTAGCAACGCTAGTTGTAAATCTGCGATATGTCTTTTTGCATTTGATTCGTCGGAGCAAATTCGTCGAATTCTGAGTGCCTGGGAATAGGCTATTGGGATCTTATGTTCCATCGGATGACATGACAGGTAATGTAGATACTGTCGTGTATCAGTTGGTTTGATGTAGAGATCGGTTTCAATTTCAACTCCTTTCTTAATTACTGTCGTATCGAGAAAATTCACTTTGTCGATGCTGCATTCAAATGTGAACTTGATTGATGGATGATAAGAGTTGGCATATGTTTTAAACTCTTCAAGTGAATTCGAGACATGTTGCCATATCATAAATATATCATCGATATATCTCCACCATACTAGAGGCTTGTATGATGAATTCCTTAGTAATCGAGTCTCCAACCAATCCATGAATAATATGGCATAGTTTGGAGCCATTTTCGTTGGAGTGACTTGAATTTGTGTATAATGTTCATTGTTTAATTTAAAAGTATTCTTTGTTAACACTAAGCTAGCCAGCGAAGTTATTGTACTTGAGTCTGGGCATCTGTGATTTCTTTTCTCTAGTGCTTCATATAAAGCTTTCAAGCCCTCAACTTGGGGGATGTTGGTATATAGAGAAGAGACGTCCGCTACTACTAGGATAGAAGTCTCGTCAATTCTTCCATTCATCTGTGACAGCTTCATCAAAAAGTCATTTGTATCCCTCACGTACGATTGACCGTCTGATGTCAATGGTTTGATGATCGAATCAATGTATGAGCTTATCTTTTCAGTGACACTATTGCAGGAAGATACGATGGGACGACCAGGACAGGGAACCAAGTTCTTATGAATTTTTGGAAGAAGATAGAATATTGATGTTCTTGGCGAAGATGGAGGTTTGATACTTTCAGCAGTCTCTAAAAGAAGTCTTCCATGTTGAACGCACTGATCGAGTCTCTCTATGATTTGGTCTCTGAAAACACATGTCTGATCAGATGATTCCAACGTAGGGGGTATTATCACTGAGTTGTCGGTCACATGTCTGATCAGATGATTCCAAACGGTAGGTGGTATTATCACTGAGTTGTCGGTCTGCCTCAGTACAATAGTCAGATCTTCCCCATACAACGAACACACGACCTTTGTCTGCCGGTTTGATTACCAATTCTTGATAATTTCGTAAGTTTCTCATAATTTCAAATTCTTCCTTCGTTAAATTACTATTGCCTCTGGCTGATTACTCTGGATGATTACTGAGGAATTCATCATACAAGCCTCTAGTATGGTGGAGATATATCGATGATATATTTATGATATGGCAACATGGCTCGAATTCACTTGAAGAGTTTAAAACATATGCCAACTCTTATCATCCATCAATCAAGTTCACATTTGAATGCAGCATCGACAAAGTGAATTTTCTCGATACGACAGTAATTAAGAAAGGAGTTGAAATTGAAACCGATCTCTACATCAAACCAACTGATACACGACAGTATCTACATTACCTGTCATGTCATCCGATGGAACATAAGATCCCAATAGCCTATTCCCAGGCACTCAGAATTCGACGAATTTGCTCCGACGAATCAAATGCAAAAAGACATATCGCAGATTTACAACTAGCGTTGCTAAAACGTGGCTACCCACGTGGACGAGTGATGAAGCAAATTCACAAGGCTTTCACGAAAAATCGCTCTGAAATGTTCACAAAACCACCCATTGAAGAAGACAACGAGAAGCACATCACGTTCGTGGCTCCATACCATCCATTCACTTATCAGAAATTGAAGTCCATATTTTTGAATAATAAACATTTCCTGCAGAGTTTACCAATCAAAACACATTTATGGTGGAAACCTCCGATGAAAATGAAACAATACCTGGTTTCTTCTCAGCTGAAAAATCCAAATACGACTCAGAATCCATTTGACAGCACTGGAGTCCAGGGCGTACTATAAGCATTTTTTAGTGGGTGGGCTAATTTTTATAATTGAATTAATATACTGATAGATTTTTGCTCATCGATCTCTATAATGTTATATAAATTAATGGGTACATGAGTCAAAATATAGAGTATTCATAGACAAATCCCCTCCTGGAATTAGTTACCATTTGAAGAAAAAAGACGTTTTCTTTCTCAGAAGTCATTCTTAAAAGTCAAAAAAGTGAGCCAAACAATCACGTTTCGCAAAGTTCCAAAATGAGGGTTCTCTGAATCGTCTTTCTTTTTTTAGCAAAAACTTGGCAACAGCCGGTCTTGGATCGAATTTGGAGGTCGTAGGTCCATTCAAGGCAATCGAAAGACGGTTTGCTGTCCCCTGTGGTGTCATTGATAGTCGATGAGCAGACCTGCAAGCGTACAAATGAAATCATATCAAAACTATCCCACACTTTTATCATACTTATTCATAATATCGTAGGAAAATCGTTATTACTTTCACTAGAATGCTGATGATTCTCTGAGTTCTTCTCGGTTTGAGACCTTACATAAGTTTCAAATCAAACCGGCTACATTTTCGACTAGTGTTCCCCATTATTGTGAAAGAAATGCAAGACGGAATCTCAATCAAATGTCATAGTAAATAACTAAGATAACATATTTTCATCTACAACCTATTTTGATTAATATATGCAAGCGCAATTTTGTTGCCTTTCATACTAATACAACTAAGACATTTACACTGTGACTTTAAATTATTCAACAGTAGGCCTACTTGATATTAGTAAAACAATCTAAATGTTAGAGGATTGTATTCATTTGAAGAGGGTTGGTAGGTAGGCGTTCGATATTTTTGAATGAGAAAAAGTTCGATTTTCTCTCTTAATGGCAAATGACGAAGGCCTATCCTCCAATCCCCAAATGGGAATGGTCTTCGAACCTTTCAATACATTACTAATACATGTGAACAGCATTATATAGATGCATTACTGCAACTCAGACTATTCCGGATAACACGAAAAAATCTATCATGATCTATTTACTGTATTTTACTTTACTTTTAATCAACTTATCCGGATTTTTTGTAAGCGTATATTCTCACCTGAATGAGTTGTAATGTGAAATAACTCTTTCCACCATCATTGAGTGAGGTGTGGCGGTGAGGATGGCGTCGCACACCTTTCTGAGTGAGGACTGTGGTCGGGAGAATTTCCTTATAATCCAAAATCGATTGTTCAGCTCTGAATGGACTTCAGGGAAAGCGTTTCATCTCCAGCGGCAAACATGTCACATATATCATCATACAGGACTTGTAGGCTTTGTTCATCAAGACGTTTCTCTGCCAGCTTCCTGGAATTTCTATACATTTGACCTATTTCTGTACTCGCGACGAACTCATTGATTTGTCTCAGTATTTCCTCTTGTTCATCCGCCAGGCGGACCTCAAACATATTTTTTATTGTTAAAATTACCTCTTGTCGAATGGCACTGAATGATGTTCTGGTAGGCACATAAGCATTCAGTTTTCTTCTCTTTTGTGGTGGTTCACAAGGTGAATCTTCTGCTTGAGATCTGCTGGTATCATTCTTCTCTTCGTATCCACCTGGATATGGGTTCTCCTCCATGGCTGCCAGCTTAGATAATGTGCTCTTAGTTATGGCACGGATATCCAATATGGTCAATTGTTCCTCTTGGAATCTTTTTTGTGTTGTAGACAGTATTCTCAACAAATCAGCCATAACAAAATTTAGCTTACAATTAATTCCATCTTTTTTCCACGTAGAAAGGAATCCGCGCACTTTAGATCTTTCCTCTCTTTCACCATTAATTTTCATTTCACTCCAGACATGAAAGCATCCATTCATGTTTCCTATCAAAGCCAAACACATCTGCAGCAAATGTTGCGCCATACGAACTTCAGGAGGATTGACAAAGTTCTTGAAAGTTTCGCCGTTGGTTTCCATGTATTTTTTCACTTCTCCACATCGATGAGGTGAACAGCGGAAAAATGACACAGCGTCCTTCATGTTCATCCACCATATCCTGACTTCGCTCATATTATTTATCAAATCATTCCATACACGATCACTTCGATGACAAATACACCACTGGCAAATCAATTTCCTTCCCAATGCTTCCTGTAACTTAGTCCACAATCCTCCTCGCTTCCCGGTATTGGCAGATTCACCATCAGTTGATAGACTTCGAACTTTTGAAAATATTTTACTTTTAAAATCAAATTGCTGCACCACAGGGACACATTGATCTGACTCTCCATCATTACATGTTGCTGGCTTTGTCAGACTCAGACCAACTGCCTCCAATAAACCTTCCGCACCTCTCCTATTCACTTCTGTCGCACTGAGAAACAACGTCTTCAAAGAATCGTCTAAAGCTACTCTGCATGTGACAAATTTCATCATCAGTTGTTGGCGGTCGGAGGAACCGTCAACCTGTAGACCGATAGCAGATGCGTTCGAAAGTACGGACTTAACTTCATCCTGAATAGTTTCAGCGATGCATTGAAGCATTTCCAGATATATATTAGGATGACAGGAATGCATCTGGGAACTTGTTGGTACGAAAGGGACGAAGGGAGCATCCCATGACTCTGTAAATTGTGCTATCATGGAATCTGAGAAGTTTGACGTGAGTGAGCGACTGGGCCAAGATCTTGCTGATACGGTCTCACACTTCGTGTCATTATATACGTCCATTGCCATCTTGATTAGTGATCTCACTGTTTCCACTTTATGCTTTTTCATAACATTAACCCACTGATGATTATCGCTCTGAGTTTCTAAGAGGACTGTCATTTTGTTGATTTCTTGAGCTCTATTATGGTGTTCACTGTGCAAATGATCAATGAGTCTTCGAGCTCCAGTCTTTCCCTCAACTCTTACACCACTTGCGAGGTACACGACTCCATTTGCAGCCAACGTACAAACTTCATGCTCATGCTCCTTACAAATCATGCATGTAACAATAAGGCGCATTTTTCCTAATTTATCTTTGGCTTTTGTGGCCTTGAATATTTTATTTTTCATCGACAAGAGACGATGGAGATCTGTTGTCAAGCCTTTATAAAGTTCAAATTTTCCTGTAATCGGCTCACTCTCGCTGACATCTGTAATAAGTTTACATTTCGGAATCGGAGTAGAATTATCGAATGCTTCTTTGTCTTTCTCTGATTCGGTATGTGTCGGCAAAATGCTTATGTTTACCGCTGGAGATGACGGCTCATTCTCATGGCTAATTAGGTCCCTTTTTTCGGTAGGTGATTTCTCAGACGCAGTGGAATTCCTTGAATTTGAAAGTGATTCCCACATTGAGATAATGCTTCTAGAACCCTTAGCATGTTCAGCTTTCAATTTCTGTGGACGACCAGACATTTTCCTGAAATAAGCAAAATACGGACGACTAGCCTACATAAAGATATGGATAAAACTGAATAGATGCCATCGTTTCATAAAAATTTAAGTTACAGCAACGTCTCATAATTTTAAGTGATGTTGAAAAAAAGTAAAAATAAAAACTATGAAAATCTTAATTTTTTTAAACCTCTAACCAGAGAAATGTAATTGCTGTGATTTGGTCCTGTAGGAGTCTTAGTCGCAAAACTTATATGTGGTGAAATGCTTTTGTCCCATTCAGCCTGAATACACTTTTGGGTGGATCACAACTTTTGTTAATACAGCCATTAAATAGAAACTGCCACAAAGTAATTCATGTCCGTTGATATTGCTCGTAAATACAGATTTTAATATTGAATCAATAGAAGTTACGAAGAGATACTGATATATAAACGATATTCTTGTCATGTGTGTGAATGCGTGTTGAAAAGTTTATAACACTTAATCCCTAACCTAACTACCCTCAAGGTGAGAAGGAACCACCCTCTCACGATCGGAGCTGCTGGCGAATTGACTGCGGCATTAAACTTCCGTCTCTTCTATCAGGCCGGTCCTTCTCGGGTGGTTATTCCGTCAGGGTGCCTGTTAGATTCATCGACTGTCGAAGTCGCTGCATTCAACACTACCCCCAGACAGGTCATCCGATCAAGGTAGGGGAGGAAAAGTCATACTAATTTATTAAGGTGGCCAACTTATCTAGGGGACATCCTACTTCTGATAGCCTAGTCAGTGATGCATCTAAGCCCGTGAGTTTTTCTTCCTCCGTCTGCTTCGTTAGCGTTACTCTAACGCATTCCGCCAAAGACAACCACCCAGGATTTATTCCTGGGGCCGAGGGTTGTCACGTCGAAGTAAGTCGAATCTACTGTCAGAAACGACGCAGCGACAGGGCTCTGGTGCCGCTGTGGAGGTTACTCCATACCGTAAATTGCATCACCGACCTTGATTGTAATTTCATCATTTCACTGAAATGAAAATTCAGATCATTGATATTATACTTACTGTAAAATTAAATCGGACCGATTTGAAGATGGATACGAGTGTCAACTGTGAACGTAGCGAGTCACAAGTCAGTATGACAAATTGATAAATCAGTTGCTTTTAAGTTATCAGTGGCACATATTACGAGGACCAAATGAAATCTAAGAGTTTGCTTATAGACTTTGTGATTGGAGAATGTAGAAATAAACATGTACGCACGGGTCAAACTCACCTGGAACATTGCATCACTTAATGGATTAAACAGTCGCCGGACATTGCATCCCAAAATTTCCATGAGTTATTAATCAGCAGGAGATCCACAGCGATGTTCGCCTTGATTGATCCCTTGAATTGCTTTAGGCTACATCCGTAATTATAAGCAGCATATGTGTTGAACATTTCATTTACAGGCAATAAAAACAGAGCTGCATACATGCGAATCAGTTAGCAAATTTAAGTAAATATTAACAAAGAACCACAAGTAGACGTGTTTCATCTGGCCTGGAAGTTATCGTCTGACATAACCATCTTCTTCCTTGCCTTGCGGCGTCGTTTTCGTCTTTGTGTATCTTATCACATCTTATCATCTTTGTGTGACATCAGGAATAGAAAGAGAAAATAAACTTCAATTTACAATGACGTTACCAATGAATGAATATCAATATTTTTAGAAATCAAAATGGGCGAAACTGAGTTTGAGGCAAAATTACTGGGTGGGCAAATTATATGGGCGAAATCTTTTAGTGGGTGGGCAGTTGCCCACCCACTTAATATGTTAAAGTACGCCCTGATGGAGTCATATCAAAATGTAACAACAAGCGATGTAAGACATGTGAAATGCTCTCCGTTGATACCAACATAAAATCGAACATCAGTGGCCTCTCATACACAATCAAAGCAAATGGAACAACATGTGAATCATCTAATATAATTTACGCTCTCAGTTTCCAGGGCTGTGGATTCCACTACATCGGTGAAACATCAAGATCACTAAGGGAGAGAATGAACGAGCACCGATTTGATATCAGACACTGTAAGGATGATAAAGTGGTCCCTTATCATTGCATTCAACATCAGCATCCCTGGAAGATGTTAAAGTGACAGTTTTGAAAAAGCTAAACGGCAATGAAATGGTGAGAAAGAAAGAAAAACTTAAATTCATCAGCCAGCTAATGACCGACTGGTCCTTCGGCCTCAACATGCAGCATGTATTCCAACGATCCCCTATCTATGATCCACAATCCCCTAGCTGTATGTAAAATGTAGACTTCCATTTCTATAACATTTTTCTATGACTCCACTATGATCATTTGAATTTTTCCAAACCGTTAATGTAATAGGCCTTTCTATGGTCTATTCTTTTGTTAACATTCCTGAGGAAGAGTAGGAGCTCAATTTTTGACTTCCACTCGAAACCGGTCGAATTATATTCATACTGCCCGATTTCAGCGACGTAAAATTCACTAATCAAGATTTGTCGTGTGGTCGAGCGAGCGCGGACTAATAATTTCAATTATTGCGTCCACTTTCAAATTGTTGCACGCTATCGCAATTGAATACATACTTCAAAGTACTACATACAATCAAATTTTACTCCTTAATGCTATGATGACTTGATTATTATTACTTAAATTACTGCAATGATAATAAATTCTCGTTTCGATGATCTTCACATCTCATAAATTTCAATATTTAGATCTACTGATAAATTAGTTAGTAGCCACTTTTCGTCGGTAAAACAAACCGATAGAAAAAGTCTTTTGTTTAACTGAAATTTTATCATTAAATTGCGTGGTGCCACCAGTCTCTATTGTAAAAGGCCTTTCTGTCCGCTCTAGTTTATTATTCAATTTTCACCGGCATGATTTTATGATTCACTAAATTCATATGTTTCATTTCTTGAATCTGAATAGTGATGTGGACTCATTTGCATCTTTCAAAGTTAATTGAAATCATGTATTTGATTATATGATTTTGCTCTGCAAGTGGCCCGTGATATGATCACGCTTCAGAAAAGACTCAATTGAGGTTGAGCATGAAAGTATATAGGAACTCATCGAATTGCTAATTCAGTAAATCTCCAAGGCTGTCATGACGAGAGGATGTGTAAAATGCCATCATTTAAGGACAGATGAACGGCGCATGCATACGCGCTGCACTAAGAGTCAAATCACTTGATCAAATGCTGCTAAAACATGGAGAATGTCTAAGAGTACGCGCGGGCGAGCGTTTACGTGGCATGTCACCTAGTGAGCCATCATCACACGCATGTTGATGGCTTGAACACGAGACAACAGCAATTTGAAGACTTTTCTTTTGATAAACTTGTTTACTACCATACATTAACTACTTTTAAAGATGCAAATGATAAATCTTGAGATTGAAATCGTGTTCTTTTACGGGTCCTGCATTCCAATCATAAACAAGCCTCTGTCATGCTCTTAATAGCCTCGACATAACTTAATATTAACCCCTCTTCAACAACCCATTGGAGCTCAACAACCCAGAAATTAAACTGCCACTTTTCGTAATAAGAATCAAAAACAAAAATTGAAGAAAAACTCTATTTTGATGTTAACTTATGTCTTTTATACGCTTGTGATTTGGAAATTTTTACAAGGAGATTTAAAACTAATGCATCACCGCCACTTGAAACTAGAATAACAAGATCAACAAGCAACGTGTTTTTGTACAAGATTTTCAGACAAAAGTGGGCACATTTAATACAAGAACAGATGAGCAAACTGGAGTATGTCATCTTTTGCAGTATTCAACTGTGATATATTCATGTACTCAATTTGCAAATTCATTAATAATACAGCAATACAATGATTTTCAAATTGAAAATCGTCTCTCACCCAACTGAACTACTGTAAATACATACACAGACCTGACTGATCATTCGTCAAACAAATGTCTCCAATGTGCCCATTAGAAGCACAGTAATTATCACATGAAAAATCGCAAAACCAAATTGCACGTGTTACAAGTGAATACAAGAATGTCAGAATAAACGAAAACGCTTGGAGACCTAAACCATTTTATTTGTACAACTTTACAGCAGATTAGCAAAACTTGATAACTCGAGTTGCAGGTAGCAATAGAGCAGTTTACTCATTTCAAAAGATCAATGACTATACTGCTCTTCTTTGGGTATAATACGTTTTGAGATGCACGAGTTCCGACAAAGGGAGTAAAAATTCGCCATATCTTGCATCGACTCCTTAATGATTTTTAGTAACACTATGGATGTTAATAAAAAGGAAACAGTCAGCTTCGTTTTCATTTCCGCATTCATCTAATCGAAACAATTCCTACTTCATTTACTATTCAACTCGGTTAGCCTCTTGACTTTAGATCTGACTGTCTGTTCTTACTCGTTTTACACCATAGTGTATTCCTGAGAATTTAAAGCGTGCCACTGCTTTGTCCTATTCATGTTCAATTTTGAAGTCACTATCACATTGTCGCTAATACATGACCGGTCATTGGATTTGCTCATAGGTGTTCATCACGACAAAGGTCAATCTCAGACAAACCGACACGCAGTCAAGCACACACCCAATATGAAACAGTTCAATGGATGAGGACTGTAAGACTAAATAAATAGCCTGAATGCATCGGATCATGAAGTACATTCTAGAAGAATAATACGATGTCGAAATAGTTCTGATGGATTTTGTCTTGCAGTAAGGAGCACATATGTCGCAGAAATTTGAGGTCGGCGGATTGCGTCATTCCATGACTGTGCAAAGACGCGAATTGAAAGATCATGTTTGGCGTTGGGATCACGCTAAAGATGGGACTCACAAGATGGTGAGATTTTGTAGGTCACACAGATCCGAGCGTGCCGTCATAATGACTCACATTTAAGTCTCGTTCTGGTTCTGAGAGGCGCAAGAAGGCGTCTGAGTAGGGATAGGGCAAATACCATTTGTCGTGGCAGTCTTTACACTGTACATGATAATGGAGACCTCGGTCCGCAAATTTGTGTCCTTCTAAACCGACGTTAGCCACATGTTCCAGATATGTTTGAAATACCTGGTCCGCTTGTGTGAGACTGGTAGCCTCTTGGGCAGTTGGACTATTAAGAGTAGTGCAGCAGCTATCGACGATCCAAGGGATATCTGTCTTCATGTCCCATTCTGAGGCTAAAAGAGACAATATGTGATGTAATTTCATATTTATAAAACTCTGAAGGCATTGTCGCTATACAGACGAGTTTCTTCAAAAATAAATTAGAGTGAAGGCACTGAATCACTGACTAATTCAAGTAACATTTAAAAAAAAAGCTCAGTGAGAGCAGCTCGGGTGCTTAAAATAACTAAGCGAAAATAATAATTATAAAATACAGGCAACTCATTTTCTTTCGCGAGATCAACTTTCTTATTATCGATGATTTATTATTGATCAAATTAATAAATCTCCCCCAATTTACACCAGCCTCCTGAGCGAGATTATTCACGGAACCAAGTCGAAAGTGAGACTTTCACACATAGATGTACATCGCATAGCTACTACGAATTTGTGCGCCTACCGATCTATACCCAGTTCCTCTTCTTGTCAGACAATGGAAACCATAAAGACAGTATCCATGACATTGTACGCATTTGCTTTGAACAAAGTTCAAAAATAATATGAGGCCTAAAATCTTGCTAAAAATGTCACATCCTTTTGCCTTTTGTTCATGTACTTTTGCCTATGAAGTTAAACACATTCAAATTTATAAAGATTCCTAATACCAGCAAACAGAGCATTTTATTGCTTTAGATAATGATAGACCGTCCTTTCAAATCAAATTCATGTTTATTACTAACATCTTTGCAGGAAATAATCATTAATTTGATTTGAAAACACGTTTTATAATTATCTCCATTGATTCTCCTGCATCGTCGACCCGTCTTTTGAGTTGCATTTATATGATCTGAAACACAAATTTTCAGGTAATCTCAACCACTGTTAAACCCATTCTCGCATGATTCGAACATGCGATGATTCCCCAATTCGAAATGATGGTAACAATCATTGCGCATGATAGACAGTGAATAGAAGGCATTCCATACCTGATGTTACAATATAGACTTCGTATTTTTAACAGAAAGAATTGAAAATCTCATTTTCATAAAAAGTTCTTATCTACTTCTCATTGGATTTCCACTGTGCTTTCTTTGATCCTGTGTGACCAGAAGGAAACGGGTAGAAATTGACAGACGCGCTAATTCGCAATACATTGCATATCACCATTTGAGTCATCTTTGGCCTTGTTCAAACGCGCTGGCGGCCACACAAATTGTCCTTACCGCTTGTGTGAATCAAAAAAATTACGAGCACCGAAAAGAGTTCATTGACAGAAAACAATCAAAGTCATATATTTCAGCATGCGCGTTAATTATGAACCATGAGAAGAAAGAGCATAAAGTAAACAAGGCTAAAATACAAAATTCAAGTGAAAAAGCTATCATGAATGTAAAAAGTGTTTGGAAATGTGGTCTTTTATGCATTTTCAAGTACTTTTACATCTATGATATTTTTTGCACTTGAATTTTGTATTTTAGCTTTGTTTACTTTATGCTCTTTCGTTTCATAGTTCATGTTTAAGGCGTATGCCGAAATATTGGTCATTTAGATTGACTTTGATTATTTTCTGCCAATAAACTTTTATTGGTGTTCGTCAATTTTTTGGTGTACACATAACTCACAACAATGGTGCATTATTCAAATAGAATTAATTGCATTCCAAATCAACTGATCAGATTTGGTTGTCTGGCTGTGATTTAAGAGAAACATATTAGTGAAAGAGGGAATTCTTTTCGAGATAAACCATTTCCTACATTTTATGCTTAATTTAAAAAATAATAAAAAGATAATTTCATTAAAACCTATAAACGCATGAGCTGATATGCAAATGTTTCTTACCAATTGTGACTCGTGATAACAGCAACCACTCACAAAGCCATTTTCGAAGTAAATTCATCCAAAGGACCGTCCGCGTTCATTTTAATCCAGTTGAAAAATACAGTTATTTATGAAAATTACTTAAAGTCCTGGAAACCCAGGAAGGTGAAATTAACAAAAAATATTCCATGTATTTGAGATAAAACATGTTGTGTCTAATTTAGCGTGGTCAGACATGGCGTAGACCAATTTGTTGACTCCTTAGTGTTCATGACATCATATTGGACGTTTTCGTTCAAAGTGTGTCTGTTGCCCAGTTTGCCCTTAACAAATTTACGGAAGCAAGAAAGAAGCGGCGCATTGCCTTAATATTCGCTAATTGAAATTCGTTTATATTGCCCTAATTTGGTGGCATATACATGTAAATAGTTCATAAGTAGACAGGCTGAGAATAATGGAACAATCAGTCGTAATGTGTCGTTACAACATCCTTTAAGATTTATTCCATTACCTAATCCCAGACTTGCCGTGGGACGGAATTTCCCATTCCCACAGAATTCTTCAAAATTCAGTTATTTCCCGTAATAATTTCCATGATAGCCCTACACCACAGCACAGTGCCTCAATTGGAGCTTACTACTCATAGATAGTTTCGTATGTTATTAGATAACGTAAAGCAAAGGACTTCACACCTATTCCATGGCTCTGCAAATAGGTCTACAAACCATGATATCAGACTACCCTGTAAACTTGTATTTACGATAATCTAAGCTAGCTTCCTCACTAGAGGTCTGAACAATTATGTCCTTTAAAAACATTTCGATGCATCAAGACTAATATAGACATGATAGGCCTACTACAGGCCTATCATGCAATACCGGTATCTAGTCAACCTGAATGGAAACAGGTATTTACAGCACGTGCAGAGGTTTGAAGATAGACTGCATACACAGTAGTATTCGGATAACTCGTCATCGAAAAAAATCCCTTCAAAATCTGCTATCTAACACACATATTTGACTACGCCTAACTCGTCAAACCCGATGACTCGTAACTCGTAATAGAAAATAGTCCAAAAAGGAAGTTTCTTCGGATAATTCGTCAATATTTTTTCGCACTTGTTCATCTTAACAGTAGGCCACTGGTTTGGGCTATCACTATCCGTGTACCAGAGAGCCGTGTACCGTAATTTGATACAGTGTACAGGAATTTCATTTCTTACCAACAATAAGAAAAATTAAATTACCGGGTATTACTGATTAACTTAGAATTTTTAAGTAGCAGCCTACATACAGAATAACATGACACATTCAGGTAGATTCCCTCTATGGATTTTCTTATATGGAAGTGAAACGCTGAAAAATACCTTATATGGAATTCTGCATATTGAAGAAGTCTGTACACGAGATCATGTGACTCATTTGCATCTCAAAAGGCAATTCGAATTATTCTCTGACGAGTGACGACATTTCTCGCTGCCTACCCTCTATGCTGTCTACCGTTTTTTATCATGTCGAACTCGAAGCGCTCCCTGACGACCTTTCCGTTGGCCAGCCAAAATTATTACAACGTTTGAACAGGAACATCTATCTAAAAGTGAAGTTACATCTCGCTATGGAGTGAAGCGGCAAACGTTCGATTCTTGGTTGAAGAATCGTGATGAAATTGTCGGAGCAGTCGAACATAATGACTTCGCAGCTAACCGGAAACGAATGAGGCTATCAAAGCAACCAGAAGTTGAAGAATGTCTCCTTAAATGGTTTAGACAAGTGAGATCTCAAGGTGTACCTGTGAGTGGGACACTTCTTCTTGAGAAAGCCAAGAACTTTGCTCATCGACTCCAAGCGAACGATTACGAATACAACGAAAGTTGGCTCAATCGATTCAAAAATCGCCATGCGGTTATACAGCGCCAGCTTCGTAGTATCTAACAGGTTAAGCTTTGTAAGTACTGTATTACATGCATGTACACGTACATGTATTAGGGATGGAGTTGGCGGTGTAGCTGTGATATTTTATTATATTTCAAATATCATTAATGTGCATTCAATGTAAGTGGTTAGCCTTATCATTAAAATAACAACTTCGGATTACTAGTCAAATAAGATAACTCGTCATGTTTGGCCGCTCCCCAGGGGTGACGAGTTATCCGAATACTACTGTATACATGTGAAGATCAACTATAGAAATTTCAATCTGACATATTTTCTCATGTTGTCTGAGATGTAGTCGCTCAATCTGACTCTTAAGCAGGATGAGAAATCTACACGTACATATTCACATGCAAATATTTCTTACAAAACACACTTTGCTATTTCCAATTACTCAATTTTATAATCTCTTGCAGCAATGCGCAAACAGATGAAAATCATGTAAGTGTCTACGTTAAAAGCTCTCATACCATAATTCTCGCTAGAAATAAGAATTCATGTTATAATAATATCTTAGAGACTAGCGATTAGAAACTGAGCGATTGAACTACTGCATAGCAGAGCTGCGAACTATTGTTCATTTCTTCTGGGTATTCCCACATTTTATGGGAAATCCCACAACTGAAATATTTATTCCCATCCTATCGAAATTCCCGTTTCACGACAAGCCTGCCAAATTATCAGCTTCACTAACTTTACTCGATCAAAATTATGTGTACAATGTACATCTCATTTCATCAATATTTTTATCCATTATCATTTTCATTTCAAGATGCATCATCACAAATCGAAATAATCTAAGAAAAGATTAGCCTTAATCCCAATTCATTTGAATACATCATCCCCGCCTTCAAATCATAATGTGCACTTAGAAGCATGCACATTTTATCACTAAAAGTAACTTTTAAATTGATTTGATTCTTAACTTACATGCGTCAAAATTTATACATTTTTTGCCCTTTGTTCAGAGAACATTTATAAAATTAGGCCCCACCTCGAATCTAATGAATGCCTTCTTATTAATACCCATTTGTCCAAACCTTCAGAGATCTTATTTAGTCAAAAATGCAATATTGACTGACCGGCTCATCATTTCAGGATATTTTGATAGGAATTTAAACTGGAAAATTCATCAGTTTACCTTCTCATAAAATTGAATTTAGGTATGGAGCTTTGTGAGCATGTTTTCCGTCTAATGATGCTTGTTCATTGAGTGAACTTGTATTGCATTATTTGAAGACAAGTTGCCAACAGGAAAATTGAAAACAATTACCATTCTCTTGAATATACAGATAATGCATACTACTTACATGATATATCAGCAACTTTATATGAGGCTTTATTAATTAAAAGTATTGAGAATTCAACAATTATCTCACTTATTAATGAGTCAATACGTGTCTCTACTGCAATCAGTTCTTGAATTTGTTGCTATGATCATTGCTTTCTCTTACGAGCGTCTTCCCCTGGCACAGATAAAATCTACAATGTCAATTATTTGTCTCGACTCTCGTCTGTGCAGTAAAAGTGCTATCAACTCAAACCATCAAAGTATGCAAAACTGGGAGATTGAAGTGAAGATTCTGCTATTGTTATTTTTGATGTTGATATATCCATTATATTTCTGATTGTTCTTTCAAGTCAATAAACTTGAACGATTAAACATCGCTATCATCAGGACATGGATCATAAAGGGACTATTCAACAACACGAACCAAAATTTGAAAAAATTGTACAAAAATATGTAATTGTATGCGTGAAATTCTTAGTTGTGATAAAAACTTAGTTCAAGGTTTTAATGTGCTCTCTGATCATTGTATGGAGAGAACGGACTGTGTCCTGATGTAATTCCTTAAAGCAAGGACTCAAGCGTTCTAAACATCAGCAAAGTTGTTCCCCTGACATAGCTTTTCCATTAACAGTGAACATAGCTTTAACTCATGGATCGCAATATCTCATGGAACGATTGGTGGAACATGGGCTATTGGCAGTTGAAGTGGAAGCTTCAATGGACCTATGATGTGTTTCCAGCCCCAGCTAATTTAGCACGTTGGGGAATCCGCACGGGCCCTCGTGTCATTTGTGTAGCATACGCCAATCTTCGCCATATCCTATCTGGTTGTCACGTACCACTGCTGAGAGGATGGTACACGCATCGGCACGGTTTGGTCCTGCAAGCGATTGTGGAATCAGTTTCGGATGCGGTGATACCCTTTAAGTATGTAACAGGAATTGGCTTTGTGTCTAGATCTGTTCCGCGGAAGTGGGAAGTTCGAGTCGACAGACAGCTGTCAGATGAATTGTCCCTATCTGACCAACGGCCTGATGTAGTGTTGATCGACGCGGAAGGGAAGAGAATGATTATTGGAAAACTAAACGTTCCCTGGGATGAGAACGTTGAGGATGCCCATAAGAGGAAAGCTGCCAAATATGAAAAACTTGCGAAGAGAACCGGAAGCAAGGGTGGAAATGTGAGCTCATGCCCTTTGAAGTGGGATGCTTCGGTTTCGTTGCTACATCAGTGAGGAAATGTCTTGCGAAAGCCGGTGTTAAAAGCATAAAGATCAACATCAATAAATTGAGTAAAAAAAAGAGGGAAGAAGATCGCAGCTTTGTGTCAAGGACCTGGGCACAACGACCTGTTGCGGACACACTATCTTGAGAGATACTGAGCTTAATGGGTCAAAATCTCGGTGACGGATGGCGCTCAGCTGATGACTGAGGTCCTTTTGGGTGCACCAGTTGCTGTTTCACGTATTTTAGACTTGAGCTTTAGAGAGGCCATCATGATAAAATCTGTGAACCCTGCCTTCAATATCACAAGTGCAAGACATATCAAACTTATATTTTAACGGTTATATGAACTTATATATATTTTGAATTATGCATCCTTTTTACATGAACAGTTTTGTAGCAAATTTTAATGCAGCTGCTGAAAGATAATTACATTCTACTTCTAACAAAATCGATTTCAGAGTAGGCCAAATTGCTTCCAGGAAAATTGGAGTCTCCCTCATTTCCTGAACAATGCACTTAGAGTAAACATAAGTTAGTGCATAATATGTTCATGTAAGAGAATACGCATCACTTAAGGATATGCAACTCAGTGCAGTAAAATGTACTCACTAGCTTCAGTTTTAAGGATTGTGCAGTCTGTTGATTCATCTCTGTCCACAGAAGGCTCTGCTAATTCAAAACGACGATAATCCATTTGTTTATGGAAGTAGCTGAAAGCAATGTCATCATTTACAAACAAGTTTACATGAAAAAAATCGATTTCAATAGTAAAACGAATGACAAGGGTAGTAATTAGATGTTTATCTGAACAAACTCACTCGGCGAAATACATGGCATCGCGGAAGACCTGATCAAAGTGGCTGGTGAGTGAATCCATCTGACAATCACTAACATGTCGACGGAAATCGTGAGTCACCATCACATGACTTCGCATGCGAGAATCCCACAGAACTTTTTCTACGAGGGGATTGTATGCGCCGAAAGGTCTGCAAAGCAGAAGGCAATATTTCATCAATTCATGGATAAGGCAATCTGTTTTTGAGTATGCACAGATACATGAATGCTACCAACACACGAATTTCAATTTAAGATAGGCATGTTTTACTGTAAAAACGTGCAAGAAGATTTCAGTAATTATGCCCCAAAATTTGTCCTGGCAGGTAACAGGAGACGTGATGAGGTGAAGATTCTTCACAATCTTCGGAGTTCAACATTACGAGAACTTATGCCGCTTGACCAATTTATCCATCAGTGGTGATTGTTTCTAACTCCTATATTATAAAGCTAGCCCTCCCATCCATTACGGCACTAAGTGTCAGTCACAAGTTACTGGGTTTACCATTGATAATTAAAGTCTGTGTTTAACTGTCGTAATAACTTAATTTACGACTATCAGGAGTGTCTAGTCACTTTATCATGCCGGAAACTCAGATAAAGATAACGGTACTTTCGTTGACATATGATTGAAGAATCCATGCGAAAGCACAGGTATCTCGCTCAGTATTCTGAAGAACTCATGATTTATTCTATGACACATTATTACAATTCATTCAACGAGTATTTCACTGAAAATTCAATTAATTTACACGATTAATTGAACCGATCTAACAACTACTTGTATCTTTGTGCGGCTATGTCACCAGAAAGATAGTTGATTTTTGCAGTGTTACATTACAAGTGGAGGTAGTTAATAAATGAAACCAACTATAGGCTCTATTTCGCATCATATGAATTTTCACAGATCTTTATTCACAGCGGATTAGACTACTTGTTCTTTCTATTTCGCCATGAGCGTTAAATATTTGACTCACTACAACTGAAATAATTTAACTCAAGAATTTGACTTATTCAAAATGTCACCAACTCTCTGTCGATTTAGCCTAGTCTGACAGAAATTCTCAAGCACATATATAAGAAATACAGATTAGGCCATACAAAAAAATATGTAAATTTGCACCGAACATAACGCTTCAGACATTCTTGATCATTGCACCAGTCATTTCCCATTCGAAGCAACTACCAGTTGAAAGCAAAAATTTCCAGCAACTGTCGTAAGTTATTGATCCCGTACAGATTTACTTTCATCTTCTAAGATGATAGCGACTGTTCAGTCGAGACAAGAACGCATGTGATACAATAATACTTCTGCCCAATCTTTCATCCAATGCCAAGTTGTGATGGTCACTTCAGACCCAATTACTAGAAATTATGTACATAGTACTAATGTGCCTGTCTAGTTATGAAATACTCAAAATTAAAGTTAACATATTCCATATTCTCGTTCGGTTCGAGTTATACCTGAACATGATAGAGAGATTCTCGGCATGATGCCTGAATTCTTCAGTTCGCTCCGTCATTGCCCATAGGAAGTTCCAAATGGCAAATTGAGGACAGCGAGATATGCGGATTCGTTTCAAACGACGACAACCTCGTAGACAAAGAGTTTGGAGACGTGAACAATTTTCAACTGTGACGTATCGCAACGCTGCAAAAGGGATGAATCATTGTCATTTTTTAAGAAACATTTTAAAGTGTAGTGGCTATCTCGAGAAAATGTTTTAGGATCGCAAAGTTATAGCTTTGAATCAACTGTAGCACTTTAATAGACTTCTCACCTTTTAGTGGATTCTATTTTTTTGCGGATTTTTTTGTCATTAATGATTCGCTACTCGAATGACATATGAATAAGTCCTGGATCATGAAATAAACGACATCGATCCGAGAGATCCTTTTAGATTATAGATGTAGAATCTAGTGAGCAAATCAAAATTAAACAGTATGTAAAGGAGAGGCAGAAACATCGATTCTCTGTGAAACATCAATTGGAATGTAATTTGACCACAGGAGTCTATCGTGCGATTAAGCTTTACGTCTATGTACATATTCACTAACAACATCGATACTACTCACTATCACTATGCGATCTGTACAGCATCATGACCAGGCTATAGACAATCTTTTATGTTCACTCTTCGTTGTCGACATTGGTCACACCGAATGCAATTGCATCTATTTCGCAAGAGCACTTAAAAAAGATTCACTCCTAGTCTACTTGGAGTATACTTCTAAGCGTGACCTGAAAATCAGTAACCATCAAAGGCGTGATTTAACTGTTATTGTCAAATGCTTGTCAGTGTGACCACTGCACTCACGTGACTGACGTGATCTCATTAACTGCTGACGCATTTCGACTTGGCGACTGTTACCACAAATCCATTGAACGACTTCTAACCGCGCGATTTCGAAGTTTGACAAAAAAGAACCAGAAACGATTCCTGCCCTCGGAATGCAGGCGGCAGAAATATTTCACTAAGGCGCTGCGTTTCAATAAGTCTAGAGAATACAGAATTTTGTACACCGAGAAGCTCCTGTTGTCCCTCTCAATGCAAAAAGAACACCATTGTGGCTTCGAAGTATAGATCGACAAGGTTTACAAGTAATAGTTGCGATACGGTCGAAAATTATAAAATCTTTTAAAGGAACGGCTACCACCCCAAAAATAAGTTCAAAAACACATGAACGGAAAAAGTCACCAAAATACATCTACGCATTCTGATGAAGCTGACGAAGATAAAACGAAAATCTATTCCGAACTTCTTTCATCATAGAATCCATTTTAAAGAAATTAATAAAATCAGCAGAATTTGAATAAAACTTGAAATAACACCGCACTTCAGAGCCAATGAAACACAACAGCCTTTCAAAAATAAAGACAACATCCCCTCAAACGTGTGCTTGGTGTTTGAATTTAAATCTAACAATTGCGAGAAGTGTTATATCGGAGAGACGCGTCGTGATTTACACACTTGCATGAACGAACGGTGGTCCACTGTCAGAAATCTCGACACACATTTAACCACCAAAACACGATAACTTCCAAATACTCATGCGCACAAGCGACACAAAAAGAACAGAAACCCTCTTCATCAAAAAATGCACATCACACAATAAAAGCCTACTAAACAACCATAGTACATCAGAAGAACTGATTATATTTTAATTGAATTGATTTGAGGTACCTTGCGCCATCTAAAATTGTATTTTTGTACTTGTTTTCAACGTTTGCCTGTAGATGAGTGTACAAACTCGGAAGCGCTAGCCGCAGGGTGACCACTTCAGGAGGACCGAAAATCGGACCATAAGTCTGTCCCACAATGGCGTCACATAAATTTTAAATTTTGATGATTTGACTATAGTAGTGCTTATCCAAATGAAATGTATACAAAGAAAAACATAGAATATCATGAAAAATTTCATATGTATTCCATCATCTCATATAAAACAAATAAATGTAGACAGTAATTCAGTTAAATGTTGCAAAACAAAATGCAAATACAAATCCCAGTCATGTCGAGAAAGTTTTATCAATAAGCTGAATGAATCGGCAAATATCAAATTACAGAATTAACTACATGTAGCACATTCGCAAAATAATTTAAAGAGACCATTTAATTTGAAATGCCAAAACAGTAATGAATACTAGAACAGTTACTACATGTACGTCTGCTTCTTTATGGAAAGCGGAAAAATATGAAAAACAGATTGTATAGTTGATTGATGAGCTCATTTGATGAGCACACTGAATTTTTGTCGAAGTCTGAAATTGTTGGATAAAAACGAAAACTGAAGTGAATTTAAAGAATGGTACATTCAACATTAGCGTAGGTCGAAAAAAACTGAGATTTTTTAATTCAGAGTACTCACTAAGTATGCCTCTTGGTATAAGCAATTACCATGTGCAATATCAAGAAAAAATATTGATATCTTATGGTGCCATAAATCAAAATTCAAATTCTAATTTTAAAAAATGAAGTAATTTATCGATAAATACTATTTAAATTGGATTATGGCGACTTTGTAGCGATTTTAAAGTTCAGAGTGCTTACAAACTATATATACCCCATGGTAAAGACAATTACCCTGTGAAATATCAAGAAAAAATATTGATATCTTATGGTGCCATGATTGAAATTTTTAAATTATATCTAATTATATTATTATCTATTATTATTTTAATTTACCGAAAAATACTGCTTAAATTGGATCATGGCAACATAAAATGGCAGGACTTTTTCTGAAATTGAACATGAGCGGCAGCCAAGTCATACTTAAGTATTTAAGAGCGCTCTGTAATCAAATTTTGCTTTATAAACGTTATGCATTGCTTAAAGAATCCCTCATAACGTAGACTATAGGCTTACTTAACTTGACAGACAAAAGCAAATCATGATGGTCATCGGGTTCAGCTTAAGACAATACCTTTTTTCAAGTCGCTTTGGTAGACTTCACTCCCAACGCATCTCATTAGCATACTCAGTACTGAGTGATTGACTTGATTATTGTGATAAAGGGTCGTTCGGGTAACGCATTTCGATTAAATACGTGTTTAGATCCGCATCGTAATTATCTCGATAACTGATGTAGGGCCTATAGCGACCAATCATATTGTTGGGGAGAACGTGACTGTAACGATTTTAGCACAAGCGACAGTGTGCGGTGTGTGTACAGCGAATGAAGCAAAGGATTACCAATAAATTGTGTTCACGTCGCGGAAAAGAAGAAATCGCTGTATGATATCTGCATAAGTGTTCTTAGATCATTGTTACGAGATGGCTTCTACCAGAAGTGTGACTGATCATTTATGTAGACAACCTTCTGAACTACCTCCCGCTCAACTCCCGACAAACGGCGATGTGCTACGTCTCTTCAGACTTCGAATGGACGAGGTTAATTTTTTGCCTCCACAGCATCGTCCATCCAAATCAAGTGTTCTCGATAGAGTTAGTAAAGAAATACGTGACGTATGGTTTCATTCTTCAATAACTCCATCCAGCATCGACGCTGTCAAAAAGAGGATTACCTAATTATCAGAAGAACAAAGGCAATTAGAGAAATACACTGAAAAACAGAAAACGTCTGAAATTTACATTGGCAAGCTTAGTTTGTTCAAAGAAAAGCTGACGAAGTTAATGGATATTTCTTCCGTCTGTCCATCTGAGGAGCAAGTATTTCTACAAGATCAAAGAAATGATCGACAGATGCATATTTCACATTATCTTGACAAAGATGGAACTCAATTAAACTTGAGAAGATGGAGAAGAAATCAGCAAAGTATTAGTACAAGGTCTGATAGAATGCTAACAACTTCGACGACAGGGGATGGTATGCACAGTAAAAATGACGAAGCTGAGGAATCTGATAATACTGCCGAAAACGAGAACTATGATAGCCCGGTCAGATATAGAAGAGCATGTTGTAATACTTACTCAACCAGGAAATTTGTATTTGGGACATGTTTCTCCAGAAAGTGGAAGTGGAGCAGCCGTTGCTTCTGCAGTAAATCAGTACATTGAATTGAATTATTCATCTAGCAAAGAAAATATTTTGGTGGTAGGATGTGACAGTACTTCAGTAAACACTGGTAAACATAATGGTGCTATTCATTATATTGAAGAAAGACTTGGCCACGAAACACATTGGTGTGTTTGTTTATTACATGTAAATGAGCTGCCATTAAAGTATCTTCGTCGGCATTATCTTGGGAGAACAAGTAGTCCAGGAACTTTTGAAAACACAGAAATTACGAAGTTATTAAATACAGCTGAGAATCTGCCTGTTGTAGACTTTGTTCCCCTCGAAATCATTTCGGAATTTCCCATGTTACCTGTTTGATGAATTTCCCATGATACTGTTTCTGAAATGAACAAAGATCAGAAATACCTGTATAAAATGTGCCATGCTGTAATCAATGGTTATGTTACCAAAAAACTGGCAGCTACAAAAATCGGCCCAATGAGTCACGCAAGATGGCTTACGACGGGAAGCAGATTACTACGTTTATATGTCTCTTCGGAAAAACCTTCATTTGAGATTTCGCGACTGGCTTTCTTTGTTGTGAATTGTTATTTCCCAGTTTGGCTAGAAATCAAGAAAAATCCTAAAATCACTAATGGTGCGTATCACACCTTTTCCATGATAGATAGGATGAAACACTTGCTAGAATCGGAGAAGAATGTTGTATACCCTGTAGTACAGACAGAAGGATATTATTTGCATTCAGAGAACATTCTTCTTTCGATGCTGACAAATGAAGATGAGGCTCTACGATGTGAAGCCATTGGGAAAATCATCAAGATCCGTTTACGCCCAAAAAATGAAGGAATACGAAAATTTTCTGTGCCCAAAATTAACTTCCGTGCTCAGACTGTATGGCAACTGGTTAATGAAGACGATCTTATCCACGAGCCTCCACTTACTAAACAACTGGATCGTGGTCAGCTCTTCTCGATCAAGAATCAACCCTTTTCAGTTTTGAATTATCCATGCCATACTCAGGCTGTTGAGCGTCTTATCAAAGTTGTTACAAAAGCCAGTTCACAGGCCATAGGTGAAGATCGACGAGATGGTATGATCAGAGCAACAGTTGAATCACGAAAATTATTGCCGAAGCTAAGTCTGCATTCAATTTCAGATGAGTATACGAGTATTTCATGTTTTGCTCAAAAACCAAATTGATCTAGTAACATGCGTTTTCATACTGAATTATATTGCAGTATATAAACTGAATTATAAGCAATATGCTTCTTTTCATCGCAATTTTTTTGTTTTGAAATAAATTCGATTATTTTCTCACATTAATTTGTTTTTCATTTATTCCTTGAATAGTGAATGAAGTGTAAGAAACCAATTTCAAATTCTGCCTCAAAAATTAAGAAGGCAAAGTAATAAATATCTGAAGTCTGATTACATAAAAGTGGCACTTACTTAATGTTGTCATGATCCAATTTAAGTAGTATTTTTCGGTAAATTACTGTAATTTTTAGATATAATTTAAAAATTTCAATCATGGCACCATAAGATATCAATATTTTTTCTTGATATTTCACAGGGTAATTGTCTTTACCATGAGGCATAGTTTGTAAGCACTCTGAACTTTAAAATCGCTACAAAGTCGCCATAATCCAATTTAAATAGTATTTATCGGTAAATTACTTCATTTTTTAAAATTAGAATTTGAATTTTGATTTATGGCACCATAAGATATCAATATTTTTTCTTGATATTGCACATGGTAATTGCTTATACCAAGAGGCATACTTAGTGAGTACTCTAGATTAAAAAAATCTCAAAGTTTTTTTCGACCTACGCTATTCAACATCAGATTAAAATATTTCTATTAATTACAGAATAAATTAATTCAATAAGCTGCTCAATTTTTATTTTAGGGTAAGTAGGAAGAAAAAACCCATGAATTACATAATTGGTAATTTCGGACCATTTCGGACCTTGCCCCGAAATTCTGACCAAATCGGACCAATTCGGACTGGTCCGAAAATTCTGACGAAGTGGTCACCCTGGCTAGCCGAATAAAGTGCTATCTTTGCGACTTTTGATAATTGTCTTATCTTGATTTTTTCTTATTGTTGAACGTTGAGACTAAGAAAACCTCATTGAAGTTCATGTACACCAGTGCTTTAAAACTCTTGCATTATAAATTTTGTGAAAACCAATTGGCAGGTCTAATAATTAATCATACATTTGGTAATCAAGCAGTGGCAAATGTTTAATTACCTGGGAAATGTTGGGCAACAATGTGGGTGAGACCAACATTCTCGAGCACGAGTGTGTTGAGATGGTGGCCCGAAGAAACGGATGTCAGCGGAGGATGCGGAGGTAGGGAGGAAGCATGCGGATAATGCAATGATTGAGCGCAATTAGTGGGCGCCACACTAGCAGAGTTAGGGACGACACGATCTCCACCAGATAGCTCAAGAACAGAGTCCGCAGAAGCAGTATGTACAGGTGCAACTACTGGCAAGTGCCGTGTATCGACACATGCATCTTGAGCTGCATACACTCGATCACTGATCTGTAAACAGAAAATAATTACATGCATATAGATTTATTCAGTCAAATTAAGTCAATCAACTCATTCTAGAGAAACCAGTGGAACATCGTACAGTGGCTTGCAATTAAAATTGTTTTGATTATTGTGAAGCTTCTCATCTCTTAGATGCATAGGAAATTGCACGAAACATAATATTTTTCAATATTAATTTACATCTATCTTTGTGTGGTCGATCAAAAATTATGATTTAATCAATAATTTTTTTTTCGATATGCCAGTTTCCGGTCATAGGGATGGCATTCGAGAAATTGACTTCCACAAAGCTGCTCCACTAAAAAGAATGGCTGTCAGGACCCTCTAAATATGCAATAACCTGATGTCAGGCAATTTCATTCCTTTTTGCATTTTACCCACGATTCAGTAACCCACAATTCAACTTTATTAATTAATTTGATTACTCAGTAGGCCTAACAACAAACTTGAGTGAAACTAAGTTAAAGCAGATATCAACGAAAAATTAGATTGTTTTCAATGAATTTTTGCATAAACTGTTATTTGGAAATTTTTGAGGGTAGATTTACACACTTATTCTGATTGTTGCTATGCAAATGTAACGACCATGACAACCGTTGCTAGACAAAAATATGACCATTGAAATCCTCACCGATTTATGGGTAAAAGTATATTTCGAAGCCATATTTATCACACCTTTGTGGCTGCCCAATCAACCAAATTTGACAATGCACAGGCCTATGAACACATGATGTAGGCCTGCTCTAAGTCATACAGCCAAAAAGTCATATCAATCTGAAATAAGGATTAATCTGTATTATCTGCACTTATCTGTGTTATTGATCTCAGGGCACCGGTGATGTGGCCTTGTGGTAGAACGCTCTGTGTGCGGGAGACCTTGGTTCAAGTCTTGGTCGAATCAAACCTAAGCATTTAAAAAAAGTACACTCTGCAATCTTGCTAAACACTCAGCACGAAAAGAATGAGAGTGGATAAATGCAACAGCCACATGGAAGAAAGACTCCGTATCTAATGTGCTTCCGAGTATAAAAACGGTTCATCTACATAGTCGAAAAAATTACAGACTTTAGTGAAGCACGAAATAGTCCTCGTGGATGACCTAGCCACAGGGCAATGCCAAATTATCCTCACTTTAAAAAAACGCCCCTGCGTAAAAGTTAATCAATATGCGGCCTCGGACTAACAGATGGGCGAAAAGTGTATCAAAGATTAAAAGAAAATGATTTTTATGAATTGCTTTTTTATTTATAGCCTAATTTGATCGACCAGTAAGCGTTTATCGAGAGAGTCGGGATACTTTGGAACACCTTGAAGAATGAAAATGAAGTTTGGAATATCACTAGAAATTCAAAAAAAATCAAACCGAGGTTTATAGAGCTTACAATTTTCAGTGATTCTCAATGGTTTTCACGAAATGTTCGCACCCAGTCTACATCAGACATTTTTCCAAGCAAACTGCTTGGTTGTAATGCTCATACCCTCCCACATCAGATAAATGTATGGTAAATTTTCAGATGTTTGAATTAACCTCGTTACATAAAAGGCACTTTCTTCATCTGTGCCACTAGGACTGATATTGATCATGTCATGGAGTCGACTTGAATTACAAAAAAATTCAATATGAAAATTGTACAACAAAAGAATTTGGAAAATGTCAGTCCCAATAGGCCGTTCATTGAAAAAATGCGATAACGTTAAAACAAAAACATTTTTTTCAAATCGTGTATTTTGATTAAAAACTGTAGAAACTCTGACACTGTGCAACATCTTTAATCGAATGATGCATTTCCCAATATTATCTGCCTTTGAAATTCGACTTCTTGGTTGACATTAGCGTGGAATGGCCCAACAGAAAAAATAGTGAAATTCTTTTTAGAATTGCACACACCTTGGCTCGATTAGATTTATCGATTGCATAGGTTTGCTCTCGTTCTTAATACAGTATAGTCCTAAAGAGGAGCATGAATTATTCAAGTTCAAAAACTTTATTAATGCTATCATATCAGGAGATCATTGTTAGTTAAAACCTATTCTAGAACATAGAAGTAACAAAATTACACATTAAAGTTTTATAATCCTAGCTATGGCAATAAGTTCTCAACTGAAGTTGGAAATGCAAAAAGTGCGTACCTATTCGATTTGTACTTACTCCTGCACTTTTATTCGTGCAATAAAGTTACAAAAATGATGATATAAACCACACATTGATTATTAAGCGATGTATTGTCATGCAACGAGAATGCTAAAAATTTCAATTGAGCAATACAGCCGTTAGCGATTGTAGTGTACGGCATATGAGACCATTGCATGAAACCGCAATAAAAGATAAAAATGATGTGAGATAGCAACAGGACATTTATTCAAGTGATTAAAGCCGCTATGTTAATGCTTACCTCGGAGGGAAATGGTTCTACTGCGGATATTCCAACAACGTCAGCTTCTTCTGGTGTATCGTCCATTCGTTGAGACAGAACAAAAGGATTGGCAATTACATGAGTCCAATAAATTAATCGGAGTCGCTCCTCTTCTAGCTGCTCTGCTGGAGTCTTGCTTTCAACCCGTGACAGCAAGCCCAACGCACCAGGGACCAGACCACACAGGCATACATGAAGCGAAGCTGCACGCACGCTTAAACTATCTTCCACAGCAAGCGACGGAATACTGGAGGTAGATGTGCATATTTCGCGCAAAATATGCGGGACGATAAAAGGATCTCGATGGGCGAGCAACTCAAGTTGATGTTGTGTCAACTGTCGACCACTACCAGGTTCGTCGCGACAAAAACATGTTTGAGTACCTCGGGAGGTGAAGAGACTTCCCTTAACGCGCCGTGAGTGCCATGCTTGATCTTCTAGACTTCGTCTTTGAAGCGTGGCCACCAAGCGATTAGGATCCGAATCGGATTCCAAGAATGGCTGATTCAATACATCGTCTTCCAAATTCCAAGGCGTTGGTTCATCATTGTCACCACTCTCGGCGCAGCTCCCGCTTCGACCTCGTAACCGACGCGACACGCGGGAACTTCGACACGGACTTCGATGAGGTGTCCTGAAAGACAAAATTTTATGCGTTCATGCACCTGCTTGCTCAATGCATCGATGAAGCCTCTGACGGTAATTACACACAGGAGTTTTCAATTAATTCAATTAGGCTACAGAAACAGTTGACTCTTTCGATCCTATCGAGGAAATGTTTTTCGCATCCGCTGAAGTATGGTCTGAGTTCGGACTTCAGATTCTCAAGTTTTCTGTCAACTGACACTTTAAGTTTATACCGGGATGAGAATTTCGGCATCGGATCAGGAAAGTGAACAGCCTCAGAAAAATATGCAACTGATTCTCCCATGATGATTGCCCTTTAAGGGTGACTTGATGGGTTGACTGAAAGAGTTGGAACATATCCGGTTATTTGGGCAGTTGAAGCTTGTCTGGAGGTAGGTGTCTTAGCAAACCGACGAGCTTCCTTTAATCTAAAATGCATCGAAACATATTGATTTCTGAGCAAAATCAAAATACATAGTACCCCTAATAAACTTTGGAAGGTGTACCTCTTTTAGAATGACTGGAGATGTCATTCAATTTCAGTATTGATAAAATTAACTACATCCTAACCGCATGGTCTATATAGATAAGTAAACACCTACAGCTTCCTGCTTTTTGCACCACACACCAACCACAACAGTTTCAAGCGAAGCTTGCGAAGTAAAAACTCCAACAACTATTATATTTTGTAGGAAGCAGTGGACTACTTGATGGAGCCCTCATTGCATTGATGTCTAGCTTTCAACGAGATCATTCATATCACAGCAATGTTAATCTGAAATTTAGTTATGTGCATGGACGGTAGTTTTTGGTAGCAATAGGCTATTTGTGAATCAATGATATGAAAAATATACTGTCAGACATCTTGTGTTGTATATCAATTCTCTTGTAGAAAGTGTGGTGATAAATATATAGGTAAAACTGCTAGACCATTCTACATTAGATACAACGAACACATTCTCAGTATTCGTGATAAAAATGATCTAAGTGCTTTGTGTAACACAGTAAGACCTGTCTTGTTAACGGTTCGATTGATGATTTTGATGTTGAATTTCTTCGCTGCTTAAATGATCCTGTTGAAACAAGCGTGGTGGAATCACGATTAATCAATAAGTGCCATCCTAAAATGAACAGACGTCATGAGACAACCGGAGCTATACTGCGTATCTAACGAGCCAGTTTAGACTGTCATTTTATTGCTACCTTGCCTTGAGAAAGGGTCTGGACCCGAAACGTCGGCTGTGTGCATATTTTTTATTCGTAATTATTTAGTGGCATTAAATTACTCGGGAGAGAAAACTGATAGGTATTTTTCACATCATTGATTCATTATGGTCCTCCCGCCTTCAGCCATCTCTTATAGGCTATTTGTATTAAACTACTTTATGATCGAGGTCATTTCCTGGGAAATATGTTGGAAAGTCACGAAAAATATTCTTCTTTACAAATCCACGACAAAATTTTTCAGTGACAACGATCACAAAATTACCCATCAATTTCTGAAGTTTCTTTAGGCATCCGTTTATAAAAGTAATTTGAAGTTAAGAAAAGAAGCATGAATACATGACGACCCAAATTAGTTCACCGGTTCCTGTGTGAAAGTTGGCAATGATGTAAACATCGAATACTAGACCAATTGCAAATTTATATCAAGCACTCCTAGTTACACTAAAATAAAAAAATTGAATAACAGCAAGTCTGCTTCTCCTCAACCAATCAATGAAATGGTTTCCAGCATATGCGAATCTGCCTCCACTCTGCATCCCCTTAGCAACAGCAATATTTGCGACTGGATGTCTTCAAATTGCACGGGTTCACAGCAAGCAGGCATGCAAAAATAGGAGGACAAACTTAGTAGTACAAAATCGGTCAAAAGGGGACAATGAAGATGTTTTTCAAAAATCTACTTGCTTGCCTTTGACTATATTCTTGAACTTATGTTGCTATCTCTTAATTATGAATTGAAATAATAGTGAAAAATTACTGAGATTTCAGCAATTTTTAAATAAGCCGTGTAATTTCTGGATTTCTAGATAACTTCTGGGATTCGATAAATGGCAGTCTGATTTCGAATTTTTCTATGGAAGATGTAAAAACGATATTCAAATAGTATTTATGGTAGGGTGAATACAAGTCTTTCTTCCATCAAACTAAGTTCGCATAAACTTCAGTTGATGAATTTTGGCTCACGCTGTAAAAGTCATTGAAGAAAACTTAGACATTGAAGCTGAGGAAAATTAGAATATTATTCTGCTTCATTGATGCTAATTTAATTTCTTGAGGCATCCATGCCCAAATGAAGTCAGAGAGTGCAAAACACATTTTAATAAATTAATTTCCGTGATACCATACTTGAGATCGGATCAGTTATGGCGTGTAGGTAGAACAGACCGGAGAACTATTCTTGCATTCTTACAATCGCATATAATATACTCGCATAATAAGCCCGAGTTAGTAATAATAAATAATGAGGCTGAAATCAGGGGCGTTTATAAATGCGTATAAAACATGAGATCAAGGAACAAGCCAATTTTTCCAGCTACACGTAACGTTTTCATCGCTATTTGCTTTTGGTTTTGGTTTGGTGTGTTGTGTCCGTAGCGAGAGGTAGAGAGGTATAGATGAAGGTATGAATGGATTGGTTTGGGTTGGGGGTTCTAAAAAAAAAAAAAAAATTTCTCTTATTCTTTAGTTATGTAACATAAAAGCATTTTTTTTATCATCTTTACAGTAAACAATTTCTTCAAAATATAAAAATAAAGTGTAAAATTAGATTAGTTGAGTCGGCGCTATATGCGGGTTTTTGCAAAAACTGGTAATTCTAAAGCAATTTTAGATGGTCGGCTTATATGCGAGATCGGCTTATATGCGAGTATATACGGTAAGTGAAACCAACCTGTCACTCTTCGTCATTCAAGGTTCGAGATAGAGCTGGTACAGAACCATGCAGGCATTGTAAAACGAGAACATCGATGCAGAGTTAAGTCCTCCCTCGTACATTAGAACAGTAAGGAGAAATTCCCAAAAAAAGAGCAAGATATAGAGCCTAAAATGTAGAGCATCTAACGATCGAGACAGGTCTCTCATACTACACAGTATTCAAATATAATGAAGTGGAGAAAAAATGTGAACGGTAAAAGAAAGCGTTGATCCTCTCACCCACGACTAGAGTCTCTCACTCAGACCATCAGAATCCAGAAAAAATAAATTCCCTAAAAATTGGAACCGGAAAAAGAAAACGTCGAGCACTTCATGAAGATAGAATATATTGTCTACAAGCAGGAGTGGGGAAACGAAAACGTCGAACGTTTAATCGAGGAAGAATAAATTTTCCAAAAACAAGAGCGAGATAAGGAAATCTCGAGCATTTAGCTATCGGGACACGCATCTCATACTGCCCAGAATCTGGATAGAATAAATTGGAGAAAATTTCAAAAATAAGTGGGTAAAAGAAAACGTATTTCCAGAGTTCTATCCAGTACATGTACGCATCAAAGCAAGACTCGCACTCTCCCTAGATAGAGTAAACTGAGGATATTCCTACACAGAAAGTAGAAGCGGGTACATCGTCCATCTAATGATCAAGGCAAGTCAGGCACATTGCCCAGATAGAATATATTGGTGAAATTCATTCCCAAAAAGAACTCAGATTGGGGAAGTGCCGAACTGTGTAACTCGAATACTTTTCTGTCACTCAGCATCAATGAAGTGCGATAAATTCAAAAAAATATAAAAAAATGAGATGTCCTGAAAAAAGGAAGATTGCAACCGAGAAATAGGAGGTCTGTAAGGCCTGGATTGGAGTTCACTTATTGGCGTAATACATATAGCCTACATGTACCTTCGAGATTATGGTGTCCATGTCACTAAGATCATTCGTGGAAATGCTGCTAAAATTTACATTTTTCTTGCTATTAGAGAGGAAGCTACATACATTGATTTCATCACAACAATCGTATAGGTAGTGTCTGAAAGTCTAAGTGATTTTTAGGACTGATCTTTTTTAGTAAGCGCATTTTTTCAAGAACTTGCTACCGAAAAAATCACATGAAATCAATTTTTCCAGAGCTGTACTAGATAACTGCTTAACTACTGTTGATATGAATAACCCAGCTCCTAAAAATTGTGAGGACATTAAGATATTTGAGATCAGGTCATTTGACTGACTGACAAATAGAAAAATCTAAAATTGCTTTTCTTCGGTAAGCTGGGTACTACAGCTACGAAACTTTAAACCGTACTTACGTCGATGTTAATTGAACAGGAGTCGTCGTAGCGTCATCAAGGACTGGTTCGATGAAAGAATCTTCATTTCCAACAGCAATAGAGTTGTTGATAACGGCGAGATGGTTCGTGGGTACCTGCTGGTTGGCGAGGGGAACTACCGGCTCTCTACCCATCATGTTGCCAGGGAGAGGCTGGTCAACGCGAACTGGGGGTAGAGGGAGGCCTCCACCAACGTGATTAGGAGGTTGGAACATAAATTGTGGTCTGGCATACAGACGAAACATGCGCATTGCTCCCTGCAACAGTGCTGGCCTGGGCCCCAAATTTGGTCCCATGCCAATACCGACGATCCTAGCCGCCAGCGGCTGATTGACATTCTGAAGATTGTGCCCATTACCATTTCCAGGCTGATGATTACCAGGAGGATTTCCCAGAACAGCGGAGAGCAATTCGTTTCTTTCTGCGGAGGGTGAGGGATTGGGGAGGGAGGAGGCTGGAGGAGGACGGCAGGCTTGTCGCGCTAGTCCGAGGTATTCACAAGTCTTCGCGGGACCTCGAAACATGTGCCGACAGACTAGAGTTTCGAAATTTTGAGGCAGTTTGCTAACAAACTTGGAGAGAGAGCGAGGATCAACAGCTGGGCACTCTTCAAGAGTCAGCATGCGTAGGTACCGGAACATAGCAGAGGCGCTTGGTAAAGAATCAGCTTGATATGAGAGATCCTCAGTATGTGAGCCGCGTTCAATGGGAGATACATTCCAATGATGAGGATTGCGCAGAAAGTTACCGCGACGAATGGAAAGATGATGTAAGTTGGGAGCGAGGTATCCGAGGTAGCTAACGCCGAGGTCGGTCATTGTACAACCTCCGTACATGTCGTCGTAGGGCTCAACCAGACCCATCCTTCCCAGTTCATCTCGAGAATACCGTGACTGTAAAGGGGAATAAATTTCATTTACATATATGGCTTTATTATATCTGCATGCACTGACATAGCATAATCAGAAGATGTGAACTTTCATCTCATAACCAATATTACGTCTCTAGATAGAAAATACGAGTAGCTAGCACGCTTGTGACAACAATGTTATTGGCCATGGAAGTAGGTGTGGAGAAACTGAATTCTGTACGCCTGTTTCATTCGTAAGTGAGGTTCTGATCCGTGTGAGTCTTGAAACGTTTCACAATCAGTTTGAAAGGTCAAGGTTTGTTCGTAGGGCACCAGGTCTGACATGGTAACAATACATAATGCACCAACAGCACAATTATGATGTTTAATTGATTAATAGTGAATAACAAATATATGGTGAAAGATAACTGGTTGGTGGCAATGTAAGGGTCTACTACCGGTGTTGACTGCTTCGATTTCAGTCCATCATAAGGTTTCAGGCAGACACGTACACCAGACATCCCCTACAAATTGAAACCAACACCGGTATTATTCAAAAACTTCTGGAATTTGGTTTTCGACGGAACACCAATTAGTGCTCCAACAGTAAGTAGTAACTGTGACTTCAGAAACGCAGAGAGAAGTTTGAACATCGCTATCAATAGAGGATTAGTTGGACAATCAAAGGTTGATTAGTGAATACCATGGATAATCCAAAATTGATTGCGAATCAATTGCTCTTTTTGAATGAATCAATAGAAATTGGCATTCGTGAGCAACCAATTAATTGAAATTAAAAAACATTATCAACCAATTAATTGAAAACAATAGAATTAAAAACAATATTTATCAGTTAGTTCAAATACAGGGTGAGCGGAAAGTCTCTCCCTGATTTCGAAAGCCTGTAATTTCAAAGCAAATATATTTTTAAGTCTAATTCTTCGTCTCATAATTAAGAATGTACCAAAGTTTTATATCAAAACAAGCATTTTGATATACTACAATCTATTCAATCGCTCAAGGGTTAGAGATGCTTTCGTACAAAATTGAGCAAATGAAATACGAAAATATAAATGAATCAGCTAAAAACTTGCAAACACTGTCTAAGTTTATGTTGAAGTGAATATCCTTTTGGATTCTATTTCTTGGAAGCAACCAGGTGTTGTAAGCTTTTGATGATTCTAATGTGTCAATGCGATAGAGAACATAGCTGACCGGCCTCAAAGCGACCAGATTGAAATGCATGTGCCTAGACTAACGACACCAATGTCGTCCAGATATCCATACTTTTAAATGCTTCTCTGCTATGTGTAAAACCATTGTGATCAAATATCTATTGTCAAAATAAATCGAATAGTTGGATTCATATTGTTTGCTTTTGATTAATACGATTCACTCAGATGTGTTTTAGTGCTGAAAAATATGATATGAAATCAAGAGAACAGAAGTTTATTTTCATTTCACTTCGCGATGCTATCAACCGAAGAACGCATCTCCATTGTCCTGCTAATGGCAGAATTGAAATCTGTGACATCTGTCCAGAGGAAGTGGCATTCTCTGCATGATAGCAAACCACCAGCAGAAAAGACCATTCGAGAGTGCTTCAATAAATTCAAAGAGACTGGATCTGTTCACGACCGTGACAGAAGCGGTCGATCATCTCTAAATGATAGTGATGATATGATCGAGCAGCTGCTCAGTGATCATCCATCAACGTCACTTCGTTCAGCATCTAATCAATTGAGCATGCCTTACTCAACTATACGAGATCACTTGAAGAGGGATATAGGAATGAAGTCCTTTCACAGTACAACGGTTCAAACCCTGCACCCATCCGACAAAGCTGCCAGACTTGAAATGTGCACCAAGTTTCTTACCAGAATAGCGAAGGATGACGCCTATCTTAACAACGTATTTTTTTCCGACGAGGCGACATTTCAAGTGAATGGCTGCATCAATCGCCATAACTGCGTTATCTGGGGAAAAAACAATCCTCATGAAATTCACGAAGTTCCAATCAAATTTCCCAGTTTGTGTTTGGGCAGGGATGTATCGCGATCGAGTGATAGGACCATTCCTATTTGAATCGACGGTCAAGACCAAGGACTACCTCGAAATGCTGCAAGAATTTGCCATTCCTGCGATGAAGATGAGACATTTTTCAAAAACCTTCATGCATGATGGTGCACCATGTCATTGGGCGAACACGACGAAGTCTTTCCTTTATTCTAACTTCGGTAACCGCTGGATCGGTAACAATGGCCCATTCCATTGGGCTCCACGAAGTCCAGATTTGACCCCGATGGACTTTCATTTTTGGAGTAACGTTAAATCTTTGGTTCAATAACAAGCGCCTACCAGCATCACGGGTCTCAATTGTGCGATTCGAGAAGCGTTTAATCAACTTTTGCCATCGCATCTTGACTCTACTTTTCAGTCGTTCGAGAAAAGACTTGATCTTTGTGTGTCAGTTGATGGAGGTCATTTTGAGCAATTGCTGTGACTAAATAGATTGTAGTGGATCAAAATGCTTGTTTTGGCATAAAACTTTGGTGCATTCTTAATTATGAGACAAAAAATTAGACTTAAAAATGTATTTGCCTTAAAAATACAGGCTTTTGAAATCAGGGATAGACTTTCCGCTCACCCTGTAGAAGTCAACACAAGCAAATGATTGAATTTGCAAGTGGTGAAAAATCAATAAACTGAATGAACAAACAGCATCATTCTATCAATTGCATGTTCATCATGAGTCATGATTACTTAGCCTACACTATGATGTGGAGCAGCAATAATAATCATGAAACATCTTGAGGTATTTCATGGAGCAAAATCGACCAAATTAACACATGCGGAGAAGGACGCTCAACGGATGTAGGGTCAATACTGAAAGTAAAGTTTGAGTTATGAAATCACTATACAGGTGTATAGGCCTATACTATGTAGTACACGTATACATGTAGATAGTAAATGGATACTCACAGGTACGGACCAGGGATTAACAAAACTTGCTTGCAATTTAATTGCTCACTTCAATCAATTAATTGAAACTGGCATTCGTGAGCAATCAATAAATTGAAATTGAATTACTGAGCAATCAAACATGCCTAGAGCACCAAACGACAAACGCTCCAACACACGAAGATACAATAACAGAAGCCAAAGCGATCAATAGAAAACATTCATGAATTACCTTTTTACAATCTAACTTCACAGTTCAACAGCCAATCATACATGCAACAGAGTTCTTGATATCATTCACTCTTTGATAAACCTTCACAAAGGCTGCATCTGTGCCATCCAAACATTGACCGTTGAAGGTGCTGGACGCCGAAGGCCTGTCTTTGATACGTTTAACTTTTACTTTATCATATCGGCCTATAAACTGAAAAGGGGAAATTTTATTACTTTTGTATAACTTTCTAAAGTTGAAGTTATTTTCATCTATGTACACACTTTTTCTAGAGGAGACGGTGTTAAGAATCCAAGAAGTGAAATCTTTTCTCAGTTACTTTACACACATCGAGTTCCTTTCTGCACGATAAACTCCCAAAAGCTGAAGGCAGTCTATGTATGGTCAATGGTACAAATGGAACCCTCTCTTGATAAGGGTGCCTTCCTCTAGAAAAATTTACTTGCAAGTTTGTTGCAAGGTGAAATCAGGATTCTCATCCACTGCACTTATAAAATCATCAATCGCTAAATTTTTGACTTTCTTGCCTTACCAGTTCGCCTAGCCTTTGTTTTTCCGTCTTCACTTGCGATTGAGCGTGTTGTTGACGAGGGCACTAAAGTGCTTGTAGATCGGAAATCTCTAGTCCTCTCCGCGATGTTCATCGCTTAGACTTGTACATTTTTTCGTCTTACCAACTTCTTGCAAGGACGTCCAGCTCTCCGATTACAAGCTCTAGTACAATAACATAAGTTCATCGTTACGCTAGAGTTTGAATGATCCTGAAATCTTCCCATTCTTACTGATGGCTAGATTGTGGACAATGAACACCATTGGACGTGGATATCATCAGCATAATTAGACGATCGATGAGCATAGTAACGAGATTGGATGAACTTGCATGGGTTTCCTGCATGAAACCGCGATGTGAAAGCCTTTATACAGTTTTCTTCATCTGTCACATAAAAAATGGAAATCGCTAGACATGTTTTAGACATTATGGTAAGCCTGGATGACCACCAGCCTACTCAGCTACAAAAGATTTAAAGAAAACGGTAGAGAAACGTGATGAAACTATGAAAAATTTCAAAAATTGATTTAAATGACCAAATGATTAAACTCATATGACCAGTTGATCATTTCAAGAAGGGTGCAGTTGGCACAAACTAGCATGATAGAGCAAACACATGACGAGTCACCATGAAATGAATTCCCCACTGGAATCTTTTCTACCTCACAATAATGACACTTAAGGGAGTGTTTTTTGGCTAAGCATGCTGTCATTATGGAATTGATATGTCAAAAACTAAAACTTTGATATTTTGAAAATGATCGAAATATTACTTCTTGGTCGTTTGATGTTAAATCAATTTTCAGATGAATGTCGCAGTGCCAATAAATAAATGAGTAAATTTACTCACCTGAAAAGGATCGCGATAACCTAGTTTTATGGACTCCAATTTCTGCAAACGACACCCTGATGCCACCAAGGATACGAAGACACTGTCTCGACATAAATTCACTTGCATAGCAAGGTGATATAGATTCAAAGATGACGCAAGAATCATTGAGCCAATATCCACCTCGCTAACATCCAGATTACTTGCAAGGACTAATCGCTGCAGTTGCTGGAATGGTCGATGCTGATTGGTCATGTCTTCAATGATATGCTCCATAAGCCCGTTCACAAATCTGAGACCAACAAGTTCGATTCGTGACAGATTAGTTGAGCGAGCCAGAGTGGTGAAAATTCTTAGATACTTCAGCGGGCGAGGAGGACCAACACAATTGTTCATTATGAATGTTTGCAGATGAGGACATGCCATGTTTTGAAATGGCTCATTTCCAACAAAACGAACCTGAAAAGTTATAATTAAATAAAACAGTGAAGATTGAAAAACTAAAACTCCTGCAATATAAGCCGATTTGTTTTTCTCATTTGCAATGTGTATAGATTTATAACTTGTATGATTCCTGGCTCTATTAATTATCAAAAGATACTTCTAGATATTACAGCACACGTACATTGTAAGATGACATAAATACTGGGTTTGTAATGATACGAAATTAAAGAGATGAATAAAGAAACTGTTGATAAAGAGGTAATCAATCTGCTGTGCAGTCTTACAAGGAAGCAGGACGACATGCACGTACATTTCTAGCATTGTGGCTTCACGCTACCTCTACCTCAACCTCATTTCATCCGTCATAGTAGTAATTATCATCGATTAGTAAGAAAGTGGTGTATAATAGAAAACATTTGCAAATAATATAATCACGAATTATGAATATTTTACAATAGATTTGCGACACAGTGCAGATTTCAAAGACGAAGCTAGTATCATAGCGGCATAGAGAAACAACGGTTCAATAAGTGTAGTTTCTTTCAAACGAAGTACGGAATCATTTTATAGACGTTCACTTTTAACTATCTGTTGAGTTCACAAGTAGTCGTATTCAACTTCTTACAACGCAGATAGATCCTTAATCTCACTGGATATTTTGTTGACACACAATTGTCGGTATGAAGCTAGTTGGGGTTTAAACTTAAATTTTCTTTGTTTCATTGCAAGACTGTCAACATCCACAGTTTGATGATTCCGTGAATCACGAGCGCTGCCGCATTGTCTGTCACGTGACGAGGAGGACAAAGAAAATGTCCAATCAGTAATTCGGGAGTTGAATATATCAGTGCGATTGTAAGATGATACCGAAATTCAAACGTCTTCAACAGCATCGAAATCTGGCGCTTGGCTATCTGTACTGCCAATTTCCCAATTAGGTACAGCATTGGACAGTGACAGTCAGAATTATTATATGTTTGAGAACTGGTGCTTCCGTTATTTGACCGTGTAAGTGCAAGTGTGGACACAACTGCGACGACAGGGGCTCTCACCCTCTGTCCTGCAGACTCACTTCTGGAAGGATTCCACATCACAATGAAGGGAACAACATTGCGAAAAGAGCGCTAACTGTTGCAGGCTATCCTGCTATTTAGAACCACTAAGGTTAGATCGTGGAGATGGGAAAAGGCCAGATGGCATCAACAGTTTCACTTTCTTTTCCGTTACATGTCTCGTTTGGGATGCTACGATGACAGACATCTTTGCCGCGTCAAACGTCAACGACGTCAGTATCCAACCAGGGCGAGCAACTTCATGAAGCTCACACAGCTACCAGGCCCAAATAATTGACTGCTCCTAAGCACTGCCTATACTGATTGATACCTGTACAACAACTCTTCCCCGACCCAGCAGATCATCCTGCGGTCTAAAAGTTCATCTGTGGAACCGGAGCTCACCGGTACGGGGCGCGTCCACAGGTGGCGGATGGTGGAAGGCCTTCTGATAGGAGGTTCGCTGCGAATAAGTGTAAACGAATAAGCAGTCGCAGACCAAAAGCGGCAGGTTTATCCGGGCAGAGGATTCTGCAGGTGACACTGCTGGGTCGCTCATAACTTTCTTAACCATGCGACAAGGCGATTATGGCCGACTTTAAATAAACCTAGTCTGAGGAGGGGGGAGACAACGGTCCATGGCCTAGAAGGGGTGAGGCCCCTTACCAAAAGCCTCAGTGGGGCTGGGGACCCCACTATTATCATATTCCCAAGCATCATCATAATGAAAAATGCACAACCGATGAATGATACATAATGCTACAGCATCACCGGCAAGCAACGCGCCTTTAGATCTGCGGCTCAGGTGGGAAGTATACTAGCGGATCCAAACGGTGCTAAGGCGCAACCGGTAAGCGACGCGACTGGTCTCACTGGTTCGGTGGGCCAGGTGGAAAATGAACTAGCTGAACCAAATGACATAACTGCACTGACAGAGGACAGAAGAGCGCCTCTCATTAGAAGTCGTGCTCAATCCCATCTCGCCTGTTGGAATGTCTGCTAAATGCTGGATCTTCACAGCTTGAGTCAACACATCTTTACAGTCAATCCTTGATGGACAACAATGGTAACATTATAACCGGAATTACCGAATGCATACAACGATGGCAAGACCATTTTCATGACTTACCGTACGGCTCCCAAACTCAAGCCAGGCGTCCTAACTTTGGCCACTGGTGGTGCACGACTTAAATTATGCAAATTTTCTACGCAATGATGCATTTACGATGCACTATTAAAACTTTAAATATCAATCCGATACTACAGCATTATGAAACGACTTCCTATCTCTCTGCATCTTATTTCACAACTTCAGGACCAAATCTTATCATAAATGATGTCTTTTTGTCGAAATTTATGAATTTCAAAATGGTACCCTGAACGGTTTGAAACCAAATCTAGTGGAATGGATTGAAACGCTAATTACACGGTTCATGCATTACTTTAACTTAATAAGAGTTTTAGGTGGCAACTTTAGATTATGCTCGCTTCGGATGGGGTGGCTTAAGTCAGGACGTCAAATTCAGGAAAATGTCCTAACTTTAGCCACTTACGTAAAAAATCGATGTACAATTCATTTAAAAGTTGGTCACCTGTAGTTTAAATATCAGTCTACTTTTTCAGCCTCTAAGATATCTGATGCCCACAAATGCGAAAAGATTTAATTTCATTAAATTTCTGGCTACAATATTTTATGTGCATTTACATATCAGAATATTCAGTGCTATACTGTTTGGCCTATCTCAAGTATTAAGTAAGAATTTTCAGCTAATTCACTACTTCATGGAGGGAAATTAGCCCGTGTATCTTTTATTCTTGGAAGCAAATTCATGGCTATTTCAATCGGTGCCGCATATAAATCGAGCGGGTTTGTTCTCATCAAACTTGAAGTCGATGGCAGAACTAGCTACAAACTTTCATTGAACAAGTGTTGCAGGCATAGAGAAAGTGTGCGCTACTCCCGATCGTCATGGTCTGTTTTGGACTGTTGACTTTGACTTTGACCAAAAAAGATTAAGTTTAAGCGAGTCTATAATTTTTCTACAATTGAAGTTTTTTTATTATGTCCAGATTTCACAATAGATGTGAGGATATCACAAGGACAGGCGGGAGGAAATGTGTGACTGGTCTATCCAGCAATGTGAAGGAAACGAACTTTTCTTGCGTAATATATTTTTTTCTGATGAGGCCATGTTTTATTCGGAAAACAGAAAAAGCAATCTCTCCCTCATTTGCGACGATTCTTTGTTACAAAAGCGTTACCCGACGCGTTTCGTCTGTCAGGACAGTCTCAAGGGCGAATGGCACAGGTCAGGCAATGCGTTTAAAAATGACTAAGGTCGAGTGGGCATCTCCTCATATCAGTTCATGACGTCTATTCATGAGGTGTGGCATGTTCTTGTTGATACACCGTGATTCAGCCATTCTAGTAGATATCGCTGATATCAACTGATATAGTCATATTTAAACGCATTGCCTGACCTGTGCCATTCGCCCTTGAGACTGTCCTGAGAGACGAAACGCGTCGGGTAACGCTTTTGTAACAAATGAAGAATCGTCATAAAAGAGGGAGAGATTGCTCTTTCTGTTTTCCGAGTGAACATGAACCTCCCGCTCCGACAAGCCATGTTTTATGTTAATGACAATGAAATAAGCAGAATTCTCGTTATTGGTCAAAAAGCAACCCACCTTGGATATCAGACTGTAAGGAACAAGGTGACCTAAAATTAATGGTATGTTGTGGAATCTTTGACACTGTATAGTTGGGTCCTTTCTTTTTTGATAAAACAGTAACAGGCAGTGGCGTGCGGTGCCACTCATCGATAGGCATGCGATGCGTAGAATCGGATTTTTTAAACGCCCATGTGCTCAAAGATAATACATCGTCTTTGCACATCACACCATTTGTCATATTTGATATCGAAAAGGGCGTTAATTTAATTTCTGGTATCTTGAACATTTTCAATGCTCTGTTGGCTGCTGTTGAAATTTTATAAAAAGTATTTGTTCTAACTAGACAACGACAATTTAGGTGAATCACCTAAAATGATTTTTTTACCTAAATTCCGGATATTTTGTAAAAACACCTAAATATTGTCATTACGGCAAAAACGTGCTACTTGATTAACTGATATGCTCACATTGGAAAACATTGAGAAAATCGTGGTAACGAATTGCTTTTACGATCGGAATAATGAAGACATTGATTAGTGATTCTGGGCAGTTCCACATGTCATAGTTTCTAATTCTTTTATATACATTTGTAAGGAGTTTTAACAGAGTTTATATTGTACTTGAAATACGAGTGATTGTGATCTGTTTGACACACACACAATTGTACAATTGAATTGTCGATACACATTTTGAAACACACATAGGGGCCTACTTAGCTGTTTATGTTTGATCTGTGCAGTTGTTATAGCTTGAAATAAAATCGTTCCGAATCGCGATTAAATCTAGGACTTACTTGTCATTTTCCTTTCTCTGATTCTTTTTTAAAGTTGTACGTAGATTATTGTCGCGGTATTTGTTTACAAATTAGTTAACAAAAAAGCACAATTCATGAAACAAACAAAAGAAATACTATTGCTCTCAATGAATCTATATATTTTGATGGATTTTTGATTCACCTATATCAACAACTTAAATTTGTAAAATTATTCACCTAAAAAACCTAAAATGACAAAAATATTCACCTAAGATGTCGGTGTCTAGTTCTAATGAATCTCTTGTAGTTCAAAGCATAAATATATGGAATTATCTAAAAATGAAGTCTATCCTTCTTAACTTTTCGAAGTCATCTACGACATCATGCTAAGAACCTCCTTGCCTGATTCGTAGGTTGCACACAAAGTTTTCTCAATTGATAATCAGACTTGAGTTTCACACAGTCACGGAAAATCGTCGTATCGACGAATATTTTCCTTTCCGTCTTTCGACGCTTTAGTGTTCATTTGAAGTTTAGGCATCGGCCGCCCAACTTCAACAACAATTTTTGGCAAATATTCTGACAGAGAATGCCCTTTTTATTATATTGGCAGCAATGTCAAAGATAGCTCTACATTCTAAGACTAAACTTTGTTCTTTCTCCCATAACATGATTATGGATGACCAAACTAACAAACACATCGGATCGGCACATACACTGCTGATTGCTACACACATGCACACAGGTCATTCTATCAGTCTGATGATGTCTAGTCTCTCATTATAATTTTCCTTGAAATGAGGGACGCAATAACTTCGCCGAATGCACCCAGCATTTCATTTCGCAGCCTTTTGTATAGGAACTTCACGAGAGGGCAGCGTGCAGACTGCGAGTCAGTCAATGCAATTAGATAGCACCAGTGAATGCGGCGATGCCTCACCTTTGTCAAAGCTCTTTAAAATGTAATTTCGCTAAATGAAATGGCTTTCCGTTGGATTTTGTGCATGATTCAGAGTCCAAATTATCATCATTCATCGGAATGACAAAAATGGCTAACATACAGATTTTCAGCAAGGCATTAGCCGCATGCATCGCTTCTATTGACCGCACGCCACTGGTAACAGGTGCATCCTATCAGTATTGCAGTGGTCGGATTGAGAATTTTCAGGATTTTCGTGCCCACCCCTCGAAATTCGTGCCCATGCAGTGCTAACAGCTGAAAGAACTTACTGCTTCACATGCATAACTATAAGGAGAGGAGAAGCGTTGTTTGTCCTTCTAGTAAGTATTTTGAAAATTTTTAGACATTTTAGGATATAAACATTTTCTTCTAAATCATATTTTGTACCTATTGAAAATTAACTAGTCATTAGATTGTTTTTTAAATTTTGTTATCTTGACGCACTTTGCTACGTTGAATATAAATCGCATGATCTTCATATTGTTTTTTGAGCCTGTAAATGCACATCTGTTGCATATACATGTACAAAGTAGAGTACATGTAATAGAAACTATCAAACTGAAAATATGCCGAAATGTCTAGAAATGCACTTTGTATTTAGCTACAAGTACGAGTATTATTCGTAGTACGTACATAACGTGGAAAAGTTTATAAAAATCATCTATTATTAGGAACAGCGTCATCATCGTCACTGTCAAGGTAAACACTGATCCTTCTTTTCATGAGCTTTTGAAATAGTCCGTCTGATTCCAGATTTTTCTCATCCACTAGCTTCGACATTTCATTCAAAAGAACCTTCAGATTTGCATCCGCATCCTTCAGACTTTTCAGAGTCTCGTCATATCCTCCTGATATGTCTTTTCGTTTTATCATATTTGATTTTCTGTTCATCTTGTAATGTTGTCTTTTAAGTTGGCTTGTATTACTTCAAGCATTTTATAACCTTTTTGGGGCATGCCTTTGGTCGTGGGTTCGCCTGCTGCTGATCGCCCAAGATGTTAGAGGAACCGAAACGAAATGTAGGCAATTGATCAGCTAGGCAATTAAATGAGGCTGTTTGTAGGGTAAACTCGGCTGATTCGGAGGCACCTCTATTTTAGAGATATTTAAATTAATCAAATAATCTTCTTACTTAAAGAAATCCGATATTCTACATTTCACGCATGGATATCTAATATGTACCATGTAGACTTCTATAACATAGCATGGTTAAAGATTTTCATGGTAATATGTAGGCCTACGTCAATCGTGTTAGAATGATCAAAAATTCTACAACAGAGGTGATGTCACACGATGTTCTTTATATAGATAACCATAGATGTGTGCCAGATTCGCTGTTCATGAACACACGTTGTGGGAAAGTCAACATTTTCTCAATGTTTTGTGATATATTGACTGAACATTTGTTGCAAGTTTGAAGTTTAATTAGAGTTTACCGCCAAATTACCAGAGTCATCTATCATCTTTGTGATTGATTTTCTTCTGGACGTGAATGAAACAATGGTGTGTTAGAGTCGTATGTGGTTCCCTGACCTACGCTGAGTAGATATAGCATGATCGAATGACGTATGTCTGTTTATTTCGTTTTATTTTTCTGAAAAAAAATTGAAAAAGATTTGATTTCCAGAATCAGCAACGAAGTAAATTGCTTTAATATATACAATGAATTAATGAATGAAACATGCAGCTATTAATGCAGATTGTGTTCGAAAATTCAGGTGATTCTCAGAAAAAGATGGGGTCAAATTCATGAGGTCCAATTTTCGTGCCCACTTTCGACAAATTCGTGCCAAAATCCGACCACTGGTACTGTTTGCATATGAATTTACTACCGGATCTAAATGCCATTGAAAAGTTTCCACAATGGTTACAGCAAGACGGGGGACCGCCACATTATGCCACAAGTGTTCGGCAGTGGCTGAACGATATATTTCCTAAATGGATTGACAGAAGAGGTGAAGAGAGGAGAGGTGGTCTACCGAGTGAAGATTCTAGACATTGATCATCTCAAAAAAAGAATTGGTGAAGAGAATGTGCGATCATCAATGGTGACGTCGAACCGTTTCGCAGAGTTCAAGCTAATTTTCTTTAACGTTGTCGATTGTGTGTTGTCAATAATGGATGCCATTTAGAACATTTTGTTCTAAATACTGTGTTTTGAAGACTTCTTTTATACCAAATACCGGTATCATCCATATTTTTACCTTGTATTTAGAATACATAATCTGGAATATAATTTTTCGTCTGTTTTTTATGTGTCCAGACTCTTCGGACAACCTGCTAGTTGGATATGCTTCCTTAGTTTACACAGTAGCCATTCGATTATACATGTATCTTAGATATGTAGCGAGTATTTGTAAGCAAGTGATAAGTCAAAACTGCCGCTTTTCCAGAAAATTGATTACTTTATTCATCCCTACTTCGGAAGGAGTATTAAACTGGAATTATCTGGTGATCCAAAAGTCGGTCTTGACAAAAAATTCAAAATCAAAAATTCAGAATGACATTTGTTGAAGGATACGTCAAGTGTGATTTTAGGGCCAAGTTCTCTGAACAATATGCATAATCTCCTAATCTAAATATGCTGTACAACTTACACGGCTGTGCACGCTTCCTTGTACAGATGATCTGCAGAGATCATCCGCAGAAGGAAGCGTGTACCGAAACGTACAAGAATTGATCCGTTAAATTCTTCAGTTCAGGAATTCCTGGAAATAAAGTAGCCTTGATGCGAATTTGAAATTTTACATTATTTTGTTGATCAATTGGCAAAATTGAATCGAATGATTTAATGAGAATTGGCTACATGACATGCGGAGCAACTGACATATTGAACTGGGAAATCTAGACGCGAAAGAAGATCCATTGTTCAGTTTTGAGATAAAATTCAGTTAATTATAGATCTTGAATGCGTGTTTTCAGTAGAGCACTACAGTTCCATCGTATTTTACAAGTAACAACTTTGCCATTTGGGCTGTGGTTGTTAATTTTCATTTCATATCGAATAACCGAACCTACTTAGCGACATCCACTCGACTGCATCCACTTACCCATTTCAAATGCAAATACTTCACATTCTCAAGACGAGGGAGGCAACTAATGCACACAGATTGCAAATCGAGCTTGGTTAGGTTATAAATATTTTGCGGCATGTTAATTCTAGCCGAATGGGGAGGAATGCGGAATTCGTCACCACCAAGGCACGAATCATAACGTTGGTCCCACACATTGGGATAATTTCGAAACATTCCATGAAACTTCACATTGGGCAAGTGATTCACAATGCGAGTCAGAAGTTCAGGATTCATGATTTCCACAGATTTCAGCTTTGTTCGCGATCGGAGAACGTGCATGATTCCATGAAAAGAAATACTACCGGGTGCAGGTCGGTCGACGATGCGACGAGGATAGAATCCCAAGATATGTGTCACTTCAGGTGTACGTTCAAGAATTTTGGCTAACGTAGAATCGTCGATATTGTCCGAAAGAAATTCAAAAGGAGAGCCACTACAGAAGTTCACACGTTTCGTGAGGATAAGATATTTGCGCACTGACAACATGAAGCGATGAGATACACGTTCCAATCGAATCACGTCCGTTATAGGCAGATAACTGAATATTTTAAGATATATTTCGTTGGGGAGATGTGTAAAAGATTTAGGACCATCACGAATTTCTTCAATTTTCCGCCGTTCTTCTTCCTGACGAATACGTGAGCGTAGAGGATATCGCTTTTTATCACTATCGGGATTAGGACTGAAAGAGGAGTCTAGATCAAGATGACTTTCGCATTCTGAGCTAGTAGTGTTAGGGAGCACTAAACTCGTAAGAGACGAAGAAGACGGAACAGCATCCACTGAGTCTTCTGTTGAAAGTGGTGATGTAGGCGTCGCAATTTCAGTCTCTTCGCTGGGAACACTTGATTGTAATAAATGAGGAGAAGCACCAACAGTAGGATCAGCCGTACCAGTAGAAGATTCCGATGTTACTGAGTCTTGTTCCTTCGGTGAAGATGTTCCACTTCTTCTCTTATAAGCTTTTCTACGACCTCGCAATTGAACGAGACAATCAGGTCGAGCCACACCTTGAGCATCAAGTGGATCCAAGTGTCTACACTGCCGCTTACGAGGATGGTGTCCGTAATTGCTTCCATTGCCGACGCCACCGCCATCATCATCACCGACGGAGTTCGACTGACTGGCAGTCCGACGGCGTCTGAGCATAGAGCGGGGCATCTGAAAAGCAAACATCATTTATAGAGGCATAATGAGGTAATTTAATTCTTGTTTGATACTTCATGAAATTCATTGACGAGTATATGCGAGGATGAAAAAAAAACAGTCGCAGTGGAGGGGCCCAAACACGCAAAATGCACAATTGACACCAGAAAACCTGGAAGATTCTCATCCCAAGATACTAAAAATACGTAGAAAGTGCAATAAAAACAATGTCTATAGCGTCACAGTACAGACAAACCAACACATTAGATATTTATTCGTTTCATCAGCTTGAAATGCGAGCACTGAAATTCCTTCCTTTTAGATTATGCAGATTTTGCGAAACGCTATTTCAACACTTCACATTATTAACGCAATCACTGCCGTGGCTAAAACCTAGTGCAACGCCCATTACCAAAATTAAGTATTGCATAAGATTTGAGAATACCCCTGAAATAGGCATTTGGACCTACTAATGACGAAATCAAAAATTTATTTGAATTTGAGAAGTGCGAGTTAACTCGTCATTCGCAATGGTAGCAAGCCTGTCGTCTTTGTTGCCAATGACAGGTTAACTCTGGCTTGCTTAATTACGTCTAATTGAAGATTGATTTTATTTGCATTAATTTTTAGCGGTGAGTCACATTATCAAATGCTAGCTATCTTCAATAATATGGTCCTTACCTAATAAAGTTCATCTCGTCCAAAGCTACATGTGTATTTTCAGCAAGTCTTGGAGGTGCTTTCGTACATGACCTTGACATTCATGTACACGAACATAAATTGTATCAATACATTCCATAAATTAGCTAAGTATTTAAAATGTAGATAGAATATTGGTTCTGTTTAAAGATATGTGTTTACAACGCGTAGGCACATTTGTAGGCTATGTACAAAGCACACACTGTCTACGTGTTTCAAACGTGTTTCAACTCTTTACATGTACCGGTATTTCCAATAGACGTTTCGTCTAATTTTTTGTGTTTTGTACAAGTGTCGATAGACACTGACACCTCTTCTGCTGATCCTACATCCAAGCTACACACAAATGTGTACAATTAAGCAGGCCTATATTAGTTTCATAGCTTGTTCACAGCATGTAGCCTTTCTGGCTACTGCTTAAAACTATGATCCTGCAGATCAGTTTGGCAATGTAAGTATAAGTCGAATTAAATGCAAAAACATGCGAAAGGGCATCTTTTAAGTTAATTCATGCTAATCTGTGATGAGTATGCACAATTTACCTACAATTCTCTGGCAAATGTACATGCTTTCAGTAGCCTACATGTCATCTATGACCATCATAGTGACCCTCTAACGCTATGGAAATGCTCCGTTAATAAAACACATGCCAACTTTGATATATAAAGCCATGAAAAATTAGTTGAAAAACGACTCAAGATGTTGTAGACTGATTGCACTGAAGAATTGCCTCGTCTTGGCAAGACAAAACGCCTTAGACGAGTTAGCTTTGGCAGCGAACGTGTTTAAGGCATTTTAGGACCTTTGGTGGCATGAAAAGCTTTATAGGACTTTTAGACCGCTGCTTCTGGTTCTGGGACATTGAAAACAGTAAGCACCCATTTAATAGTGAAGGTTGGAATTTCAACCAATCCAGTGTTTTTGTAAAAAATACATTGTAGAACCGACAGATTAACAGACAAAAAAATCAATTTCAGCATTTTTCAGCTGTCAACGAGGGAATTTCCCCGATCCGAAAATGTTGGTACATCAAAATACTTGTTCAATGAGTAGAATGTAAATCACACACCTCAACAAATTGGATACAACATAAATGTTAATTAAAGATTTGGCCTGTTTTTGGCGCATGCCGATGTGCAGAAAATCTGTCAAATATATGATGCAAATAGAGATCTGTGAATCGGACATTTTTGAGTCGAAACAAATCGGGTTGGATTCGCGAATCGAAAAAAATCACTGAAAATTTGCATTGGCCAACACCTAATAATTGCCTGTTACTCTACGTTTTTTCATCTAGTGCGTCCCCTACAGATAAGTATTGAGTTCAATTGTTCGATAGAAAAGACTGAAAGGAAGCTCCCCTTTTTGATTCGCGGTTTGCTTTATCTCGTGGATTCTTGAACAACGAACTTACAAAAAACATGAACAACTAACCAGTCAAGCAAGTGACGATAGGCAGTTAATTAATATCCAAGAGACGCCACATGGAATTTTTCGGGTAACAATGAGAACTGCAATAGAAAGCCTTGCAACCACCGGAGTTGACGGTAAATGCTGATCGAAAAAATAATATAGAGTTCCAAAAAGAAAAAAATCCGGATGTCCACATAGAGAATTCAGAAAAAACGGAAACCCTAGAACTTGTTAGAATCCATGATTGCATCAAAATCAAGCCAAATTCAATAGGTATCTCAACCGAGCAAAACTACATTCCAGATGATCAGAAACAGGGTGTATGCCAAAACTCAACTCAATTTCCCTGGATTTTCCCGGTTTTTTCAGGGATATTTTATCATGCAAGATACTGTCGTTTTTGGGAGCCCAAACCTACTTGCACCTGAGAGTAAATATTCGACAATTTAATGTTTCATTGACTACGCACCTGATACAAGAAAAAAACAAAATTACAATAATTCTATGGTATAGCAAAACAGCTTTTATTCATCTCTTTCGAATAAGATACATATAAAAACAAAAAAAAAGAACGGAGAACGAACAAGAAGCTTTATGAAATGGTGTGAAGAATGAAAGGTTCGGTGTGCAGAAGTTCGGCACGCAGTTCACTAGGTTAGTTGTGAATAAGTTCGGTACACAGTTCACTTTTTTCGCAATACGATCACCTCCTCTTCCAATACCATGAGTTCCATTCTCCGCTTCTTGATTTCTGCCCTTTTCAACGCCAATTCTTGGGCCGCCCTCTTACGCTCTCTTACTACCGCGTCATTGTCGTCTTTGGCTGCTTTCTGTTGGGCCAGTCTGTCTTTGTACCGTCGCGATGAATTTCGGCAATAGCTTATTAGCTCTTTAGAAATCGCTATTTGACACAAGTCAGTATCCTTGATTGCATCATAAATGACACGCTGTGCAACCAAGGATTCTTCTAGTTGATTGAATTCCATTGCCTCTCTGTTAACACTGAATCCGCGTTTAACTGAGGCTTGCCCGTGCTGAAGAACGAGGACACGGTTGATCAGCTTCCTTTCAAGTGACGCCCGATCATCAAATATTCCACTCCAAAACACATCAAGACGTCCATCTTCATAACAGGCAATACTTTCTTTAACCTGTTGATGATCACCCATCCTCTTCAAAAAGGCCTCTTTAAAGCAATCCGCCTGAAGACCATCCAGCCAATCAAGTTTTATCATTTCTTCCAACGCTATGTCCATCAACTTCTCTGCAGAACCATGGAACTCTTGATTCTTCCACATATCTGGGTCAAGAAACGCCGTTCCACGAATGAATTTCTTCGTCATCGGTGCGACTTCGCGTAGTTTCAGCATCACAGTTGTTGCAAAAGTGGTACATGTTTCCTGGACTTCCGAAGGGCACTCTTGACAGAAAACGACAACCTCACTTCATGACGGGGAAGCAGATTGGTTGGAGTGAGCTCAACGGAATGAGCTTTTGCAAGGACCTCTTCTTTCAAAATCGTCTTCCCAATTGCATGAAACAGTTCTTCCAGGCTGCTTCGGAGGAACGGGACCATAGGCGCATCAGTCTGGAACTTTATCAAGAAGCGTTCCAAAATTCGGGCAATATCGCAGAAGAAAGCAATTTTGGGAAGGAGCAAGGAATCTTTCAAACTTTCTTTCATGGAAATATACGAATCACTCGTTGGCTCCAGTGATTTGTCACCATTGACAAACTCGACGAACCTTTGCAATAGAGGGAACACATGAATCATGTTCTGAGCAACATCAGCATTCTGAACCCACCTCGTGGAACAAAACTTCGTTGGGAACTTTGCGCTCTGAACATCATTAGCCTGCAGCAGAACGGCGCGTCTTGACGGTGAATCATTGAATCATCTTCATCTCCATTTTCCGTCTTTTCCTGGTTTTCCCTGTCATTTCCCGGTCGGTATACACCCTGAGAAGCATTCTTTGACTTTCATAAATGAGATGCTCCTTAGATTCAAAAAGTATCCCGAATATTTAATAAAGAAATATACATAAAGTATTATCAGAGAAATTGTACGAAATTGTTCTGACGTCTCGAATTTATTAGATATTTTTGTTTATCTTCCCTATTTTTCCTCAAACCTGATTCGGAAAGTCTGCTGGAAGTTGAGACCAACAATCGTCAGGCTTTATGACGACATCACGGATCTCATATGCAGAAGTCATCGCTTTCAAGCGATAAAAATCAAGAGGCATAACTTTGGGGTTTCATTTCAGTCTTCTCTATCGAACAGCTTAGCTCTAATACGGAAATTCACGAGTCCTGCCTACCACGCATTTGTTATCCAAGTAACGAAATATACAGATAAATAGAGGAAGCCAACCATGTCATGATCCTCACTCCCGGTGGGACATGTGACATAAGGTAGCCAAATTCTACTTTTATTAACCAATAAAAAAGCAGGCATTTTCAATTTCTTAACTTCAAAAACAAATTCACGGAGGGAAATCAATTAACAATGAAGAAGTTTCCATACATGCGCATCAGTGAAAACATTTCGGATACATGTGGAAGAGAAGAAGTTTGTATTTGTTCATTAACATGAACATGTAGCATGGTTTCTGATCTGTGATCGAATTATCATTTTTTTACTATTAGACAATTTTCAGAAATTTACCTATTTTGCTGCTAAACTTTTGTAGGTTGCAAGAATCCAAAAAAATAAAAAAATCATCATACTCAAGCTAACTGAACTAATTCATACTCACATGACGCAAGCCATACCCTACGGTAATATGAATTACGAGTATGTAGGCCTACTTGCTTACCGGAAAGTTTTTATTCGCACATAATTTTCGGGTACCCCTTTACCCTACTTCTCCATTTTCTACTCCATATTTGCACGAAATGCGAGAATAACCATTTCCATCAAGAAATCCGCGGATTTAAGGAACCGTTCTACTCCCTGATAAAGTACTTAAATTACATATGTGCAGCAGTGCTAAAATAATAATTGCAATCTTGTGATTAGACAAGAGATAGGGTTGAATTACAAATATATTCAAAGTGATGGACTGCGAATGTAAATAGCACTAGTTTCAGCAGCTTAGTTCGAGTTCAGTCCTACGTCACTTGATCACGAAAAACTTGAAATTTGTTATCCTTTTGATCACAGATAAGTAGATGGCGAATGGCGAGCAACAGATGAGGACGGTGTAACACGACTTTGGTCATCTTTCAACTTCTTGGGGATGAGTTCGTCGACTCGTCGAATAAAGGATGCGAGATTCTTCCAAAATGGTGACAGTCAAAATTGTGGACTACTTTTGCCAAGCTGAGCGAAGGTATGTGGTCCTTCTACCCTTTGTGTGCAAGTCGGCACGTTTCAAAGACCGGGATTGGCTACACATGATGCTGATCTCGCCCAACTGCAGTGATCATCTCTCTGGCTTCATCTTCACTCTGCTGTCCGATGAATAGAAAGCGAGAAATAGGTACCGTGGTGGCTAATAATAAGACATCCAAGGATATTGTCACCACCTAATAAAATTCAAAATATATGCTGTCACGACAATTCAGATTCATGAACTGTTGATTCTCAATCCATGATTCGTACTTAACGCATCAAAATAATTAACTACGTCAAATTCACTTTTATAGCGGCATTCCCTCGGAAATAATCAAATTTAACCAGAATTTGGATAATCACATTCGAACAAACTACGTTCGTTGATCCGTTAATCAACGTGTACTTTCGATCAAAAGAAATTAATTTCTAATAAACATGTACCTACTTCTCAAGTGCTAAATTAATATGGGTGGGATCATTCAAATATCATCAGTGCTTGTGTGATCATCCAAAAATATAGTTATTTCTGAAATTCGGCCAAAATGTAAATTTCAGACCCTCAAATTATTTCGGTATGTATTGCATGAATCATAGGTAAAAAAATCACCAACTCGTTGAGAACAACTAATCGTTGTGACAGCGCACTTTTTAGTGGTAACAATAGCCACCCCAGTAGCTCCCAGTATAAGTGACAACCTTGAAATCAGATCATCAGCTACTACTGAATCCAATTGGCAGATGTTTACCAAAGTAGTCTGGTTCTCCAAGCAGGAAGGCTTATCGTGTGCGGGACTACCTAGTTTTAAGGGGGTTCATCTAGTCTTTCATCACAGACCGATAGACCAAAGTCAATATATAACTTTCAAAAGGCTGTCGAATTTCTGATTCGGGTGTGTCAGAGGGTAAAGATAAAAAATCACGACATCTGAGATCAGGATCGCGAAATTTAGATCAGAGGACCCCTTTAGAGACGGCTCGACTTATCTCGAGCCAAGAAAGTGGTGTGACAATGTTGGAAAGGACGATTTTCATTGAATATTTGACAATTCAGGTTGTCTTTGTTGCAAGATCAACTCCATGGTCCCCAACTGTGGCCTGCAAACACAAACTGTCGTGCCGAAGGAACAAATGGACGTGACTACAAACATGAAATGTCCTAACTATCGCACATATATCTAAGAAAGTACAACTTTTGCATTAAAGGCTTATAACGCTTTAACTTGAATGCTAAGAAAACTAATTTGCAGTAGTAATTCATTTGACGTCATTATGAAATCTGCAGCGTATAAATCAGGTATCACATCATTCCAAAATACAGCTCCATGCACAAGTTGTAAAAAGTCATCATGCCCTCATTTGATGATTTCAATTGATGCGGCTATGTAAAATTAGATATACCTCAACTGTATGGTAGAGTGTGACACCTGCGCTATTCTAAGTATTCTACAATTGAATTAGTCGATATAAAGTACAACTAAAACCCTGGAAGACATTGGTCTGATGAAATATAACCACGAACATTTAGAGAAACTGTGCAACCAGTCTACCTGCGAAAAAACATTTCTATGTTTCTTGCCAATTTCTGGGAAATTTCATCTCATAACAAATATTTTCCACATTAACTTTTTCACTTGCATGAAATGAACAAGTCACTTGTGTGAGTGCTTAACTCTGTGTTCCCAATTAATATGCGATTATCAGAATAGCTTAAGTAAATTATCCATCAATAATATGGCTACCAGAAGCCATATTTTGCAGCCATTTTACAAATATTTGATAACATTCAGCAAGGATTTTGTTAGACATGTTTTTGCGCAGGACATGAAATTATGAACAGTAGAGAAGATGTGGAAATCATAAACAGAAGAAAATGGATTCAACCAGATTGGTACCACGAAAAAAAATTCTGAGTTATTTCCTCGTGATCGAACCGACATATTTCCGTAATTCCGATGAACGCTAGGTCCAAGCGCCGTTTAAAATATTAGACTACACTAAAACCCGCTGAAATAAATCATAAATGTCTGCTGAACATATGTCTGCAAATCACGATCACAAATTTAGCAAAACACGATACCTGGCAGTGTTATTAAGGAGAGCGACGCGAGTGTAGAGCCGCGCGCGAGCGCGCGGCATATGACTAAATGATATTCACTGGGCTCCAAGCTTAGTCACTTATTTTTTCAACCAGTTCCATGAATATTTCGGATGACCTAAGTGTTCACTTCTATCCATCAACCAAATTCCATGGCTCATTGAGAATGTTGCCAAGGTGGCTAAAAGCCCTAATAGTCCAACTGATGTGAACACTGACATCTTGTAAAAAAAATTAATGACCTCAGTGCATAGAGTACTCTATGCCTCAGTGCATGAGACCCGTATTTTTATTTATTGCAAGTTTTACTATATCTGAGTTCTTTCTTTGCGTCCAACCAAATCTGATTTGCGAGAACACAGAGATCTCAATGGTTATCGGACACAAACCAACGCGAGGTGGGGGCGCGCAGCGATGTGAGTGGGTGAAATGTTAAGAAATGGTATTGGGGCGAGCGAGCAAAAAGTGGTCGCAATTACTTTACTAATTCCTGGTGATCCAAGAAACTTGACAAGGATGGCAAGCAAATAAACATGCTTAATCATTTTAATGTGCGATGTACTGATCGGAAATTAGGTGCCACAAATGCGGTTAAAATCCATTCAAATCATTGTATTCTGACACATAGAATGATGCATATTATTGTTGTCAAGATTTGTTTTATATTTGCATTTGTTACTGAAAAATCTCAATTCTTGTTTCAATCTGCTATACCCTCGTGACATTTATACCCGTAATAATATACATAAATGTCTAAATTAGATACAATTAAAAATCCTAAATTATAAAATTTCGTGACATAAACAAGTCAACTGGTGATCAAGGAAAAAGTGAGTTATTGTTTCTCAGGTTTGCGTATTTGCCTATGCGTATACCGTTTCCGATATTGGTGAACTGCTCTGTACGAACAGAGAATGTAAATTGTTTTCACTGCAACAAATACAATACTGCTTATGGACCTGCTCACTGTTCAGTTACGTCATTTGTATGTCATAAGTATCGTCACTACAATTATATCTGCATAATCTTGACAATCAAAGAATAACAATTTATGAGATTTGAATATCATAAATTGTTGCGGTTTGATTGTTGAGATTGCGTAGAATTGATTGTATTATGACGTAATTGACCAGTGAACAGGTCCTTAAACTACTGTTCACGAAGCAATGCCATGTTCCGTATTACGACGGTCCAGTTGCAGATGTCACACTTTGTTTTCTCATCTGTCTACCTTATTCTCTTCTGCCGTTGTCGCAGCTGTCTTTCTTTTAAGTCTATTTTTCATTCTGGAAATTTTTATTCTTCCATCATGCTTTTTGGCGATTTCTGAGTTATTCGTGCTTAATTCGTAATGAGATTTTGTTGGTGCAGATATTTGGTATATTTTCATTGAAATTTCCAATTTGAAGGAATGAAGCAGAGCACTAAAACGTGAACGAAACTAGTTTTTGCGGGTGCACCGCTCTAATGTTAATTTCGGTCATGCCAGTTGATAATAGCGCACAGAGATAGAGTGTCACATTTTTTTCGTGAGAGGTGACACAATACGCTGAAATACTGTATTTGAAGACTGAATCAAGGCTTGTCGTGAAAATAATAGCAATTTACACTATAGGCCTGTGTTCTTACGATTGCCTTATGCAGGACTATAGTCCCAACTTCAACAGACACTGCAAAAAATGCATTGGACTCACGGAGATCCGTACTCAGAGTTACAAGTTTTTTTGTCGGAGCTTGATTTTGATTAGGTGGGCTAAAAATGTCGTTGAAATCATGCGCATATGAGAATCGACAAGCATCTCAATTTTTCTTTGGTGCACTGAATTTGAATCTCTATGTGAATGCGCCAGATTTTCCGGGCGTTTCGAATTGGCGCATTTGTTTTTCATTATTTTTGAAAATGGAACATGCGTATGACACGCAGGCGCGTCAACCTCGAATCTGGCGCGCCTGGTCCTAGCTTCGGCGCATTATTTTGTAGAAACTCTAAAAGTAGACCAAGCGTCCGCCGGGCTCGAATTCTGGAAGAATATAAGAATGGAAAACTTCTCTGGCACTCCGATGGAATCAGTTGGCGCACTATCCGACACGCTCAGTGTGAGGATTCCAGTTGAGAGTTTCCGTAGATATATGTATTGACCAAGGTGAAGTTAGAGCAAGCGTAAGCATTGGGAAATCGGTTTAGGTCTACGCTTAAAACTCCATGATTTGTATAGTTATATGAAATATCATCCATGGTGTCAAGTAAAAATCTAGTTATCACCTACTAAAATGATGCAGACACAACAAGGGGAACGTAAATGCCAATCATGCATAAATCTGGAGACATACTCTAAATTCATGGTGTTTATATCCACGCTCAGAGCAACGGGTGATGCATTTCTCAACTGTTGCAAATAATACTTTGCCCAAATAGCAACACCAACAGCAAATGCCTCCCCTCCCTCTCGATCATTTCTGAAAATGTTTTAAATCCAATGCTAGTGCAAGATCGTCAATGTGTAGCAAGCACGAGAACCACGTCTCAGTAAGCAAAAAACTTCGACGTTCATTCTAAATAATATCAATGGAATATTTTTTCTAGGACTTCTGTACTGCTGAATGATCAATGTGTTTGTTTTTTTACTATCAATTTTTTTGGGATTTCTTTGCAATTTCTTGACTTGTCTCAATCACGCACATTGATGGCAAACACAGAAATTCAAAAATCCTTTCTATCACGTCTTTTGATGATTTGTCCACGATAAATGATCATATCGCAACCTTCCACTCGCAGACTTTTTTGTCTTTATGTGAGGCTTCTTGGCTCATATCCAGCGTAATCAGGGTTGATGTATAGTGTTGTCCTTCATTGTTTACATGCAATCTTGAAATGATTCATCCGAAACTTATATGCGTCAGATTGAGTGATGCTGACAATCCTCGGTTATCTGCCAAAAATGTTTTTGTAGAACCCATACTATTATCCCCCTACTTTAAAATCGCTCGTGTGTGCCATTATATGTTTCGCTAGCATAGAATGGACACATTGAGTGCGATTGTGACTTCCTCCCTACAGTTCCATCTGATGTTTACAGATTTCCCCAAATATTTGAACTCCGAGACATATTACCGTTGCCGGCGAAGTGCAATTGCTCTGTTTATATCTTATGAGCGAATGATTTTGACTTTTAGGAGCTTGCTGCGATTCCAACTTCGGTTGCGACATCGTTAAGACGGTTTAGGCCAACCTGCATTGCCGAGACCGACTGGGACAAAGACCCAATTTCATCAGTGTGTAGTCAAGATCGGTGATATACGATATTTTCTCAATCCTTGCACCATTTGATTATTCCATGGACATGCATCTAGGACATTATTGATCGTCAAAGGCGGCAATAATGCTCCTTGCTTGGCTCCCGTGATGACGAAAACGGATTCAGGGATCTGTATTTTTATTCGCTCGCTCTCATCGTACATTCGTTCACTGTCATAAATGAGATTTCGAGGTAGAGAGTTATTTTGCGCATACAATTTTGGTCAATTGAATCTAATGCACCCTCGCAATCAATAAAAGTAAGTTAGCGAATTAGTTGACAGTCGAATTAATTTCTCTACTCTCTGACTTAGAAAACGAATTTCTGATCGGCTGTAGACTTCGACAGGCGGAAATCGCACTGGTTCTCACTCTGAAATTTATGAGAGGTTTAAGAAATTTGCCAATTTCATTCACTCATGCATCATTTTACCAAATTACTTTCCAAATTGTTTCATTTCACAATGTGTTTTTGCTATGTGCCTGTCTGGAAGATGTCTGAAGTATAGTATTTCGAAAAACATCTAACTACTTCCCATATTTTGGGACATCAAAAATGTGAAAAGTGTAAGATTATGTTACTAAGTCCAAAATCAGTGTTCCTTTCAGGATCTGTGTATCTGGTCTCCGTCGAATATCAACTTCATTTTGTATCCCATGTAAGGCAAGCTAGCATCCCGCATTACATCCGCTGGCTACTGCCCATTAACAAGATCTACTGGGTAGATCCCAATGTGTCATCAAGCCATGTTGCTCCTGATGGATGCATTATTCCACCGGATGGATAAAGCACCCTGTCATGGTCTTGATCGTGCAGCTTTTACCCTCTCTTTCTCTGCTGTTTATCAATCACCTCCAAAATGCCTAGTGAACAAACCAGTGATGTATGCAAATGACACGACGCTCTTCAATTCCAATGAAGACTAGCAAGGAATACTCCGCAACGTCAGCGGTTATACGACGGTCTTATATAGGGTCTCTGAACGGGGCGCCTAATGGTTTGTTTCTTTCAATCATTTCAAAAACTCAGAGCATTCTGCATTCACAACTTAAAGGAGATGATGATCAGCATAGCATTGAGATGTCAAATAATAGAATCACAGAACAAGATTCCATCTCCTTCCTTGGATTGGCGGTTACGAAAGACTTGTCATGGGAACCGTACATCCAATCTATTAGCAAGCAGGCAGCTCAACTCATTGGTAATCTCTATTGTGCCACCAGCTATCTTCCACCACAGACTGTCTGCTATCTTTGCAAGTCCACTATTCGTTCTCTGATGGTACCTGATGTTGTCATCTGTGGGCCGGCGTCCTACAAACACATTTTAACTTCCTTGAACGGGTTGAGAAGCATCAGGAATCATAAGGGTGAAAATATTGATAGCAAGTTGCAGCCGCTCTCCGTCAGACGAAATGTTGCTTTACTCAGTCTTCTACAGACACTGTTTCGGTAGAAGCTGCTCTGCATTTAATGAGTGCGTATCCTAACCTAAAATCTTCTGGGACTTAAATACACGCACAGCCAATGCACTCACATGCCATCATGTGAGCATAGAACGCACACGTACTGTGAGCACGGCAGAGCCTTGGAATCCGCTTCCCCAGACCACTTTCCCTGACCAATACAATCTTGATACTTTGAAGACGTATGCGAACAGGTTTCTATTGGGGACAACTTAATCAGACAGGAAGATCAATTATTTTGCTTTTGTTTATTTGAAATAATATATTCTGTTATTTTTTCATTGAGTAACCCCTTGCTTCGTTCATGGTTCGTAGGCTGCAGAGGTTAAAATTCTGTAAACGAAAGTGGAGGCCCACTGATTACCGAGACAAAAAATCCGATCCTAGTAAATAGCACTTCGCTGACTCAGTCGTGTCTTTCGAGGGAGAGGCGCATTTTCATTACTGCTCCACCCTTATGCGGAAATCCAGTCTGTTTTTCCTTCTTTTTGGGCATCGACGGTTTTTAGGCTATATTTTTAGTGGTCTTTAGTATCCTATCTGATTCATATTGATGGCAGCAGCATCGATGACACTGACTAGAAACTTTTGAAGATTGTTCTTAACACACTTGTCATTTAAGGGTCTCTAAGTTTTTCAGTAGCGAGACGTGCGTGTAGACGGTTAGACTAGGATTATGACAAGCGTAGGTGGAGTATGTTGACCACCAAAGTGTGATAAGAGAACAATGAGGATCCCCAAAAATGATCTGCATGAAGTTGTGCTTTTCTTCCAACGTTACTTATTGCAAATGAAGTGTAATTGATTTCTCGTTCTTCCGTCGTTGGAAGCTCAGGTTTCGAAATGTCTTGTTTCATGTCTGTAGTACAGTCACTGCGCTGAGATGATTATCTGTAGGCTACATTGTCGTTTTGTTCACCAATACAGAAAACTAGATGCTTGCTTGAATGACGCTTTTCTTATTATGGCATTAAAATCGCCTGCTGCGTGCGGTTAGTAATTCAGATGATGGAAAACTTTGAATAATATTTTAAAGAAATAAAATATTCTGCTAAATCTGATGAAGTTTTGTAATCAAGAGATTCATCATGTTAATGACTTTCATGTGGGAATCTGTTTGAAGTTTGTGTTTATTACTTGTGATTGATGATGAGTAATTGACTCTCTTAAATTATGCTGAGAACCAAGTAATCTCTTATAATCGCCTGAAATGACGATGATGGTTGGACACTGTTGCTAAGTTTGTGGGAACCCAAAAGCTTTGTCGAATCTCAACAGATGTAACCACCACGAGACATGTGCGACACCATGTGCGATATAACCACCACGAGACCAAAAGCTTTGATCTTCAGTTTAAATGTATAATTGCTCGAAAACTTTCGCAAGTGCATTGAAGTTGACGGAGTTATCCTTTACCTGATAGAGAAGGGATAGAGATACCTGATCAGAAAGTCTGTCTGATATAATATCGAGGGTTTTGAGAGAGGTAGCTGCTTAAAGTGTCGATGAAACCACCATCTTATTTCCCTAAAGCAGGCCTGTGATTACTCCTCAAATTCCTCAGATTCCTCAAATTTGTTTATTGCTCCTCAAATCCTCAAAAATTCCTCAAATATAGCTTAACTATGAGAAATTCCTCAAATACAACACACTACGGACTAAATGTCGGATAATGTATTGTTTTTTGGCGAATGGCGATGATGTGTAAACTTCCAAACAAGAAGCTAAGATAGAATCCTGTAACATGTACGTACCCTACATCCATGCTGCTAATCATGAATCACTCATGATTTATTACTTTTCTTTTTCTTCTCTTATGATTTATAACTTAATAATTTTTCTCTCACACACCTGGCAGATTTTAGATAGCGTAATCCCGCTGTGCTAGCTAGATCTGATATTTTGATTGGAAACAGACCTGTCCTTTTATCATCTGAATGGGCAGACTGTTAAATAGAATATTTTCAATATATAAGTGATAAACATAATTTTGAAAAGAGCGAATTACTCACCAATTCGTTCCACATGAGGAGAGGAGAACCGTTATGCTTGTCCTTCTAGTAAGTATTTATAAATTTCTAGACATTTTAGGATATAATGTTGACCTTTGTCACAACCTTCTTTATATGTTTCTGCGACTATATGGCTGCTAAATGCATGCCTGTACTTCTTAAAGAACTTAAGGATATCGATCTTCCATATCCATTATATGATAATATATAGGTAGCCCAGCCCACTTGGATTTCAGTGCTCTTAACAACTGAAGCGTTTGTTTCACTCTCTTCCATTTTATTTCCGCTGAACATGAACACATCCGACGGGGTAAACAGCGTTGCCAGTCGTCCGTTTTTTAAAAACGGATGGTCGAATTTCCACTACATTATAGTACTTGTGATCTTGTTTTACTTTCTACGGTCCTGATTAGTCTTCATGTGTATTTCATAGAATAATAAGTTTATGAAGTATTTTATTCCATCTTGTCTTGTAGATCTTGCACAGTAAGCTGCTCACTTTCGTATGTGTGAATGATGTTCTAGGCCTATTTGAATTTCAAGTTGTGTTGAATTCGAATGCTTGAATGAAGTTTGTCACGTTTCGAAACCGAAAGATAATTGACTTTTTCTTTGCAAAGTAGACTTCCAAGCTTTTCTATCAACAATCAACATACATGTACATGGAGATTTGCCTTCGTTTTGAATAAGTTCTACGAAGATTTGAATAAAAGATTGTTCACTCAAATGTATTTGCTTTAAATTCGTTCAGATACTGAGCGTGTTATAGCAGTGTATGCAAATTACTTATTATTTGAGATAAGTATAAGAAAGTTTATCATAGCATATTTGCCTGAAGTGGACCTACGTGTACGTATGTACATTATGTTCGCAAGCAGGTGAATGAATTCATATCGAGTTTAGCAAGCCTACACGTTTTACGGCAGCTGAAGTCTGTTTTTTGTTTGCGTCCGTTTTTTTCAAATTTTGCGCTGGCAACCCTGGGACCCTGGGTAAAGCGGATGGTCCCTAAATTTAGTGTCTATCTGCCTCCTGGTCACTAGCGTGCGGGGGTTGGAAGCGTATGAATAGCTCTGCTATCTCATGAGTCTTTTTGCAGCTACATTTTTCATGGTCTGCCGACCGACATTTATCCTGGATGAATTATTCACGTATAGATCGTTTTCATAATTTGCTGAGCACTGGTTGGTGTGAAATTAGTGCACACATTGCTTATCGTTGTATATCGTTGTATGTGAACTTAGATTAATTAAGACATTGAACCACATAGTACTGGGTTGGTAGATTTTCAACCTGGGTCTACTGCAAGATGTGAACGTCAATATCTCTGCGCAACTTCATGCGAATAGAGGTGATAATCTTTCACTCTTTGCCTGTATGAGACCAACAACTCAACTGGCAAGCCTGTTCCCGACACTTGTTTTGTGTTGTATGAGAGAATTCATGTTCATTTGAATGTAGATCAGAGCGATATGATCAAACGCTAACAAGTAAACAAAACCCACCAAAACTTATGTAGCAATAAAGTAAAATTAATAAATTAGTGTGTAATGTGGTGTATCCTTCATAATATATTACTGACTTTTTTTAAGTCACAAGCATTCCGTCAACGATTTTAAGCTTTCTATACTTATGGGTTACTCTCCTCCCAAATTTGTCTAAAGTCCGTACAAATAAATCGTTGCAAAGCCCCAGATGCATGTAGTTGAGGATATATCCTACATTCAAAAAATTATAGTATACAAATCTGACAAGCATCATTGAATTGGAGACGATAGTGTGAAGCAGAGCGACATCAGCAGCTTGATCTGACATCCTCTGTTCGACACATTCTAAGCAGATAATACTTGAGGCAACAAATTGATTTCGTAACAACGCGGGAAGTGATTATGACGAATCAAGTCAGTATTCCTTTGCAATATACACAATTTCAAAAAGTGGGGTGTGGTCAACCCTTGGGTTATCTTCTTCGTTGTGACTTTCATGATTTGAAGTTTGGCCCAAATTCCGTGCTAAAATTTGTAATTTTTCTTGCAATTATCATATTTGGCTCCGTTTCCATTCCTCAAATTTTTCACAAAAAATCCTCAATTTTTTTCATAAGCTAATCACAGGCCTGCTAAAGCCATTTTGATTGAAACAAACGTCCTTCATCCATTACTTTCGGCGTAGTTTGCAACATCGGCTGAAGTGAACCTGATTGTAGTTGAAACTTAGCTGGCGAGTTCGGACGCAGTCAGCTAAAGAATGAAGAGGCACATTTGCGCATTCAAGACTTAAGATATCGACTGATATGAGGTGTCGAGGCATTTTGCAACCAGTAGACATGCCGCTGATTTTGACAGTGTTAAGATCCTGGAGCATGAATTGATTTGAAAGAGGATTTTTGGACTAAAAGCTGCGATTCTTGAGCAAAGTGAGCTTCAGTTTAAGTGATTCTTTGCCCTCTTTGCCCTTATCTTATACTCGTATGTCAACAAGATGTTGTGATGTTTATTTTCCTTGTCTTTATTTTCCATATATACTCGTATGGTTTTAGAAGTAGATAGTGATACATCTCCGATTTTAGATTTTTCTATCAATTCTAGGTTCTTGCGAACTGTTCACCTTCTGTGTTGTTCGCAATGTGTTTCTCATTGGCATTGCACTCACGTCCTTGATAAAGCATTGAGTATTGCGAAAGTACTCGGGTAACTATGCATATTGAGCTGAAGCTAAAAAACTTTTGGACAGTATATCTAGTAGCCATTGGAAAGCTTATAGAATTCTGATCATAAATGTTTCGGCAGTAAACTCGCGGATTCATTTATGCTTGATGTATTTAAATTCTGATTGATATGTTTATACTTTACCATTTGATTAATAGATACCACTTTATCTTCAGCATCTTCAGCAGATTAAAAACCAGTGGCACTGACTTAAAACACAAGTACAATCAAATTGCCAGAATTGTCACATTGCAACTTCGTCAATGGCAGATATTCAGAATCACAATATCTTCATTTTGCATTGCAGAATTCCTAAAACCAGAAGAAAAGAAGAAAGAAGAAGAAATACTTTTTAATGAGGCATATGTGCGATTAAAAGGAAATTCACAAAAGGAAAATAACAAGGAAAATGATATTCCAAAGTTCTACAACAAAGTAATCTGAGTTTGTTTTCCCCTATAGAGCCTTTAATTAACTGATGCGCCATCTTTATCGTTTACAGTTGCCACGGGAAGATGAAGTACTTCTCCAGAAATTACGTGAAGAGTCCCGGTAAGAATCCCACTAGATAGAAACTTCGTAGTTCAGTATTGCAGCATTGCGAACTTCGAGAATATCGAGGACATTTGCTCAATTATTGCGCTTTTATCATTGAGTCACCCAACTAAATAAGACCATTGTGTGGGCTTGGACGCGGTTTAAGGACAATTTTTGCTGAAGTTTACTCAGCTCATCGCTGTGGCATTTTATTGTTGTTGAGCATGAAATTTTAGTGTTTGAATTTTATGCATGTCAGCAACAGTAGTATGGATTCATCAAATGTTATTGGTTAAATTATGCATGTGCTACACAAGGGAATTGATTTCTTTAAGTGATTGTGGCTTCCCAAAAAAAAATGAATAGTGATTTAATGGACAAAAACGCAGCATAATATTTTAACTAGCGTCATGTATTTGAATGACCAGAATCAGCTGCATAAGATGTGATGTTATGTGGAGGTTATCTTGCGACAAAATCCATAAACAACTTGTGAAATGCGCATCCCATTCAGTCCTGTTCATCTATTCAAGTTCATAAACCGACACTCCAACTTAATCATTGTAGGAACGCGATTTTCTTTTGCCTTTACATACAATTCAAAAGTGCGAATGTTTACGAACGGTCTATTATAATAAATAGATCCTGCTGTATTATGCTTATTATTTATATTTTTTACAATATATATATGGCTGAATGAAGGGAGTGACATATTTTTTCTTATGACGATTCTGAACAACCTCCGTACGCCGCTATTAACAATAAACAGATCGTCGATATCGCACGATATCGATTCATGTGGCATCTACAAAGTTCAGTGACAGATTCTCTTCAGATTTTCAGATTGAAGAAATAATTATAAGAAGCAAGACATTTCATAAACACAGCAAGGGAACATGTACAAAGTTTATACAAAAAAATTAAATGCCTTTCTCTTGACTGTTGTCATAATTGTTATTCTTCAATGATAATTTGAAGCGAATCTGCAGTTAAACTTTCTACAGGCAACATGAGTCGATGTCGTTAGCCATCTTCTTGTCAGTGTTGTTGAATTTTCATGCTGCACTTGATGCATCGTCTGCTGTCATTCACACCTGAGGACGCGGTCTGGATAGACCTTGAAATACTGTGTTGGTCACACCATTTTTATTTTGAAAAGATCGTTCGTAAAACAATTGCACTTTTGAAATTCCTCTTTGGACGAGCCAACATGTTTTTCATATACTCATACATGCTCGTGTTCCAGTCAAGGTGGGCGAAAAACATGTTTAAAACGCTTTTTCAACGTGCTTTAAACAGTGCCCACCCTGTTTTCAGCATAATAATTACCTTATGATAAGGGTGAACTTATGATTGATTTTTATTATTTTTTATGTCTATTTTTTGCACTAATTTACGAAATATGTAGTTGTAGTTGCATGTAGGCTAAAAACAGAGCCAGGTTTATAAGGCGCATTCATCGACATCGAAAGGATTTCGGTAGTACCCCTCACCCTGTTTTGAGTTGGGCAATTCGCCATCTCTGGATTTGTAAACGGTTAATGATATTACGGTCATGAATCTTTGCTGGCGAAAGTCAGTGGGGAGATGGAATTCCGGTGACAGCAACGAGTTTGACACAAGTGTGGGAGTTGACCTGGGATCGGTCCTAAGCCCCTTCGGTTCGCATGTGTGTTGGACGCCGTTACAGAGAACTTGAGAACTGGAGTACAGGCTCTCTTGTAGATTATCTCCTGGTGGCAGAAAGTTAGGACGAGCTTGCCGTCAAACTGTCAGCTTTGGAGAGACTGACTTTTGGGTTCACAAGCCTTGCAGTGACATTGTGAACTGTGGCAGTGGCAGTGGCAGCTACATCTGAGTGTCGCCGATGTAGTGGCAAACTGGAGACCGACAAATCGCTATTATTTGGAGACGGAGATGTGTTCAAAGTTGAAGAAAGCTACGAATAATGGTACTTGGGTGATGTCATTGATGCTTGAGAAGGAACAAGCGCAGTAGTCCAGACGCGGACTCCAAAAGGTTTGCGAAGGTTTTGCGAAATGGCAACCTTCTCAAAATCCAGAGCATCTGCACTTCCGATTAAAGCAGTTTCAAGTCATGCATGCGCAACAGCATGTTGTAGGGCTGTAGGGTTTGTATGTCATCGGCAGAATGTTTTAAGCGACTTGAAGTAAATGAAATGAAGTCTCTTCTCGCGACTGTAAACTGTAAACTCAGAGGAGGAGTGTGTTTGGAGACTCTCGTGGACACTTTAAGGAGAAAATGCCTTAGATAGTATGGGCATGTGGAAAGGAAAGACGAAATATATTGTATGCATTGTATCAGTGCCGTGAATAAATCATACTCTCTCTCGAAAATCAGTGGGTGAAACCCGTCCTGAAGTTGCAAGTGGATGGCCAGGACTACCGATGTTTTGCAGCATGACATTTTACGAAACCTATCTCTGGGTAAGCTTTTGGGGTACGAATTTTTATTGGTGTTTTTGGTTAAATTCCAATCTTCACCTCGGGGTGAACTTTGAAAAACCCGCTACCAAATGTTACGAAAACTGCATTATTTCACAAAAATTGTATTTTGCCTAGCAGTTTATCAATATTTTTTTGATTGGAGAATTCCGCAAGTTCAAATCATGCAGACTGATCATTTAATAAGTCATGTGTCTTTTATGTCGTTGAAATAATTAATTCTGATAATCGATATTAGTGCCCTAATCGAAAAAGTGCTGCTTGAAAAATAGGGCCAATCTCATAAACGCCTGAATGGCTAAAAACTTGTTACTTGTATCTTTCAACACTATCATTGTATCATTTCATATCAATATAGGAATTTTGCATAATTTTTATCTCGAAAACCAGAAAATGTAGATAAATTTCTTAGTCAAACCTATTTTCGCGAAGATCAGTCAAAAAACATGATATCTCTTCAAAGGTTTTCATCATTAGTTAACTTCGCACCCCCAAATATGAACAGATAGAAACAAGAAATGCGCAATTTTCATTAAAAAAAAATGTCAAAAGCTATGGTGTTGTAGCAGCACACAGCAGCATAAATATACATGAACATTAAAATAGTCAAATTCAATGAGAATCGTGATCATTTTAGAGCGGTGTTTCTTCACACGTCGAAGTCGGGAACTGCTTGATAATGTAAGAATTACAAGAGCTATGGTACCTCCTGGATAAACATCACATCACACAGAAACCCTACATTGAAATGAGCAGATGATTGGCTATTTGGATTTCATGATGGTGGCACGAAAGGCCGGCGTTAAATGCAAACCTTTCTTCACCGCTCATATTGTTTTCAGCAAGTTGCTTCAGGATGACCCATTTTGGTCGTGATAAGCATTATGCAAATTCTTCAACTATGTCATGAAGAAAGTATGGCTTCATCAAACGAGGATTGGACTATCTTTATTATGATGTAGCTGGTCAAGCAGGCTATCTGAAAGAAAGTGATTTAGAAAATTATATTTTGGAGCTGATTCCCACCTTGCCTCAAGGGTATGTCGACTATTGAACATTTGCTATCAAATTTAGTAATCAAAATAAAAATCATCTTTGAGTTCATTCCAATCACCTAAGGGTAGCATGTGGTGTAATCATCCTGTTGAAACAGGTGTGTAAGCATAAGTAAAACCAACATGTTTAAACAAGTCACATATTTATATTCCATTGAATTTTGCAAAATGTTGCACAAATCATATTAGCCTCGATCCAATTCCGAGTGCCCCATGAATGTCTTCATTTCTTATCCTGTCTCTTCTTGTTACCCCGAGGATGCTTCGCAATATACACGTCTCTGTTGCGACGATCTTTTGGCGATTCTTCTCTTTGACTGCCCAACACTCGCTTATATACAGCACCACTGGTCGCACCATGGTTGTGTAGACATTTGTCTTTAATTTATTGTCGGCATCTTCTTGTCATACGGTACCCCTGTTAGTCTTCTCCAGCTTCCCCAAGCCTCTTGGATCCTTCTTGTTGACTTCTTTGTCAACGGTGCTGTCTTCATCTATCACAGACCCCAGATACTTGAACATGGTCGACCTTCTTCACTGTCCTGATCGTAGGAACATCGTTGAGGAAGAATAGTTGCTTATTTGTACATGCTAAATGATTATCTTCCGTTGTGGGTCAAGTGACTGCTCAGTTATTTCCCTATGATTTTTTAAAATATGTACCAGTGGTGGCTTTAGTTAGCGATCGTTGCCCTTCATGCTCAGCATGACGAAGAGTATTTGTCTCATTATTCACTCTAAATCGACCTTCTCAACCTTCAGAATTTTAACTCTTATTATCAATATACCAAACTTTTTCGTGGCATTCGTTCAAACTTTTCAGTACTATTTTATAGATGAGAGAAGTCCTTTCTTTGATGATTTTTCTTTATTGTATTACATGTGCGAGGCCTTTGGGCCGCTACAGGCGACCATCGTCAGGTAAGTGAATGAAGAAAGATTGCTTTGGATTAGCTGAAGTCAATCACGTGCACTTTTTCACTTCTACTGTCGATTTTAGTAGTCGTAGTATTTGCTTTTTGTATTTTCGCTTATCGTATTGTATTTTATTTGGGACAGTCAATGCTATGTTCCGGGCTGAATTGAAAAAGTGCACATGATGACTTGAGAGCTCATCCACAGCAATCTTTCTTCATTCACTTGCCTGATGATGGTCGCCTGTAGCGGCTTGAAAGGCTCGCACATGTTAATACAATAAAGAAAAATCATCAAAGCAAGGACTTCTCTCATCTTATAAATTAATGGCTGGACCTTTATTTTCTGAAATTTCAGTACTATTCAATGACTATTCTCTGAGCATGTTGTTATCAGGCCTCCCGCTCGTCCTGAAATTTCTAAAACTGTCCTGATTTGTCCTGAGAGTTCTGAAATATGACGATTTTCTTAGTTTTTTCTTACAGTTCAAGTGAAATATTATTTTTGCGAAAAATGTTAGCAGTTATGCTTAGAACGGTTGTCAGTTAGTCATCAGATTTGAAATGATTTTACCGGTATACAGAGGAAAATAGAATGTAGCTAGGTACATTCATTTCAGGAGTAGTGCAGGAAGTTAAGCCCCCTTGGCTTGCCGAGCTGTTAAAGGAACATGAATTCAAACGATGAAGCTGACCTGAAATGGTTCTTATCATAGTAAAAAGTTCTGACCAACCCGATTTTCGGTTTTATGTTCTTTTGAGTAGGACGCAGTAGGTATAGAAAGTTGAAGTCTTAAGCTCTCTTGATAAAATTTGAGATAGGCCTACTTTGATGCTTAACCGAATTGCGAGATAAAAATATCATTGACAAAAAACTAATGATAATAATAATATATGATAATATTAGATCAATCAATCAATCAATCCTTTTACGTCCGTTTTCCAGACTCGCTGGGTTGGACGGGGTTTCTTCTGATGGCTCTTCTCCACAACTCACGATCTAAAGCGTCTTCCTCCTTCAAACGAAATTTCCGCATGTCTTCTCGGACTGTGTGTCTCCACGTTTTCTTCGGCCTGCCTGATGGTCTCTTTCCTTCCACCTCCATCTCGTCCACCCTTCTCAGCCAACTGCTCTCTTCCCTCCTCCTCACATGGCCAAACCAGCGCAGCCTCTGCCTGCTGATGACTGCCAAGATGTTCTCAATCCCCATTGCTTTTCTTAGTTCATCATTTGATCTCCTGTCTGCCAGCTTCACCCTGCACATCCATCTCACCATCCTCATCTCTTCTCTCTGCTCTCTCCAACAAACTGCTCGTGGTCTGACCGCATTGCCCACGTCTCACACCCGTAGGTAATGCATTGCCTCACACACGCAGCATACACCTTTCCCTTTGTCATAAGCGAAGGGCCCTTTGATGTTAGGAAGGCAGACATCTCCTTGAACTTCTTCCATCCGCCACGGGATTCTCGTCGTCACCGCCAAGTCCACACCTCCTCTTTACTCGAGCACGTCTCCAAGATAACAGAAGTTCTCGACTTTCTCAACTGAGTCACCATCCATATCCAGTGAAGTGGTCTTGGGTTGTTGCTTCGGTCTTGGCTCGCGTTTTCACACCTACTACACGAGTAGTTTTGGGGCGCATTTGCTATCCGTCCTCTGATGTGCGTGCACTTCCAGTGTATCCATTTGCAGCATGAGCAACACCTGATTGCATTGGCACCAACGCCTTTACCACAAATACCACACGGCCACTTGACGGAATAAGACACCTTCAAGTCGTCCCTGTCGTCGGTCGCCATGACTTTAGTTTTCGCAGCATTGATGGCCAATCCCTTCGCTTCTAATGGCTCGCTTTCCACCGAAGCAACTTTCCCTTGAGCTCAGAAACAGACTGTGCCATGAGAACAGGTCATCAGCATACATCATTTCAAAAGGAAGACCTTCCCGTACATTTCTTGGAGACGGAGTCCATCACCACGGCAAACAGCAATGGACTGAGCACCGAGCCTTGGTGAAACACCAACCTTCACTTCGAATTCGCTGCTGTCCCCGGTATTAGAGCGCACAAAGGTTCTTGCGCTCCCTTGGTACATAGTCATCACTGACCGCACTAGCCACTCTTCAACCCCCGCTTGACGAAGCGCCCATTGGAGGACTTCACGGGGAAACACGGTCGAATGCCTTCTCCAGATCGGACAAATGCTAGGAAGAGTTGCTTCTTCTTCGCCGCGTGTTGTCTCCAAAAACAGTTGTCTGGCTATGAAGATAGCATCTGTTGTTGGTGAACTTGCCGGGAATGAAGCCAAATTGCCATCTCCATACCAGGAGCAACCATTCGGATCGGAGTCTTTGTTGTTCTAAGGTCGTGTTTGTTTCTGCAACTTTCATCCCATGCTCCAAAAAGCTTGTGCCTCTGTTACGGACCCGCAATTGAGGGGGATCACCTTTTCCTTGTAAATCGGAAGATCAGAGTGCTTCTTCGTGCCAGTCACTCGGGATGGATCCCTCAAGGATTTAATGCGGTTACAAAGATCGGTAAACCACCCTCACACTGACATCTCTTCACTCGGACAGAAACATCTCGAGAACTACTTCGGAAGCGTCCTGGAGCTCTGTTCTTCTTCTTCTTCTTAATGGCAAGCTCTTATTTCTGATCCGCTCACGCAATAATAGCTTGGACCCTCGACCACAGAACAGTTCAGTTCAACCTGATTCCCACGTATTCTCAACATTTCTATCAGCGCTCATTGTAGACCTTCCAGGACTTCACTAACCCTCTCTACGGCCAGTTACAATCTCTCCAGTCTCGCTGTTTTTTCATACTGCAGTGTTGGGTAGAGAGGGGTCTTGACCCTCCTGAGAGCCATTTGCTTTGCTCATGCGGAATACTTCTTCTTCCTTAGAATGGAAAATCGGAATTCTTCGCATGGCGTCGTAAATTCAAATGTAAGATAGAACTGCGAGCATGTTTCCTACGCTTCTTAAATCTCCTTTAATTTTAATTTTCTCCTTAAAAATCTTCCCTAAATGTATTTCCCCTTAATTTTTTGAAAATCTTCTTAAATTTTCTGGACTTTAGAATGATTTCGTGACGGTGCTGTGGTTGGTGATGAATCAATAACACGTGTCCGTTACTTCTGCAACATCACTTAATACCAGTTGCGAATTCGGTATTTGGGATCGTATTTTATCCATCATGCGAGTGCTAAAGATCTTTTAGAAGCTTTTCTCAGTGTGCATTCGGAGTTGAGGAGTTGAATCTCAGTTTATTGCAAGTGGTCCCTTGATGGTCCTGCTGTTAACTGAGGCCATGCTGAGAGAAATCCGACGCCCGCGGGCGGCGGCGTAGTAATGGCGCGTGTGGACGGGGAGGAAAATGGTTGTGTTGGGGGAGGAAAAGTTTCAAATTATCGAAGGAATCTAATGCTCCACAGTTGTTGCAGGTTAGGGTTCCTGTGGACTCCATGTTAGGTCCATGATGCGTTCAAATCTGGCCTTTGCTGAGACTGAGTGGGACAGCAGCGCGTTTTGAAAAGTCCTTTTGCCTTATTCAAGGATTCTCCTGCTCGTCGGGGTGATTACAAAGCTGCCAACAACTTTTCGACAGAGGATTCATGCCTGTTTCCGAGAAAGCATTGTGGCCATCGTTGGCTTGAAAATGATGTAGTAATAGAACGTTTGCTCATCGTGGCGGATCATTTGGTAAATCATTTGAAATACGTATCGGAATTGCCCAAACAGCGACGACCGAACTCACAAGCCTATGCTTCAGTCCTGGAATCATTCGGCACATCATCAAGTTACAACCAAACCTGCGCGAGATTGCAATTTTCAAAATTTGTGATGCAAATTCTGACTCCATTGTATTGTTTTGTATTCGATTGGTTTTGTATTCAGTAGGTCGATTGTTTTGATTTAATAGAATTATATCTACCGCAAACATCGTTCTTCTTAGCAGAATGTGACTATCAGAGAGTCGAGAATTCACCTTTTCTACACTTCCCTAGGTGGAGGATCGAACCCTGGACCTTCTGTACATTATGTTATCGGTGCGGTCACTTAACCAACTGAGCCGTCATACCTCCTTAAATTAAATGATTAATGTTCTTAAAATCTCCTTAATTTTTGAATCAGAAAAAGCGTAGGAACCCTGTGCGAGTAAATTGAAAAGTTGATCACAGAAAACGAATTCTAGGATACTACTTAGCTTGGCAGAATTGCTAACGATCGACCACTACACTAAGACAGGGTTGCCATACGTCCGGATTTTATCCGGACGTCCGGATTTTGTCCGGATTTTTTGACAGAATCTGCTGATGTCCGGATTTTTTGACAGAATATGCTGAAGTCCGGATTTTTTGTCAAAACCATCAAATTTCCGGATTTTTATCGAATCCATACTAATATGTTCGTCAGTTATTTCTTTACCCGTTTAAAATCATTCAACTACTTGCTTTGGACTAAAGCTGATTCATCCGTATCATTTTTGCAAACTGCTTTTTTCACAGACTACTAGGGTCCAATTTGGGTAATTTTATACATGT
>CAJQUW010004679.1:0-170834 GCA_907163375.1 Prostheceraeus crozeri | reverse complement strand
CTTAATTCAATTTCATATGAGTGTCGTCGTGAATGAAGGAAAAACTCAATCGGTTTAACATGGCCTCCAGTAGCTCTATACATTTAAAACGATACACATTAGGAATTTAACAATCCGTGATACTTTATGAAATCACTAAGCCTGTTATGATACAATGCCGTTTGAAGGATGGTAATTTGTATAGGGTTACCACTCGAATGAGAGCAGCTGGAAGGGTTCAGTATCTTTAATTATATATTTGGCTGCTGTTTTTAATATTTGCGAGGAAACCAATTTATTGTCTTCAATTGAACAGGATATACAAATTCTTCAAATATTATTACACCAAACACTAAAAAGGCAGAACACCTTCTTTTCAGCAAAAGAAATATGTAATCACTTTCAATTTTTATTATTTTTACAATAGGCTTTATACCTTTATTTCTAGCATTACAAAGGTATAAACTTATTTCTAAACGGCATACACTATTAAACTTTATTTTTAACTTGTAAAATGCTATATAAACTTTATTTTTTTTAATATGGAATACTGATGAAAATTTTTTCTAGCATACAAAACAGATAAAAACTTTCATTTCTTAATACAAAACAGATAGAACTTTATTCTTAACTTGTAAACTTTTACAGATTGTTCTTTAGTCTTTAAACTTGTAAACTGGTGAAAATTTCATTCTATTTTCGTACATATAAACAGAATAGATCGTTATTCGTAACATAACGCATATTGAAACTTTATTCTTAACTTGTAAAAATTTAATACAGATCTAGAAACTTTATTCTAAACTTGTAAACCTGGTGATTGAAATTTCATTTTATTTTTCTCATTATAAACAGATAGAACTTTTTCGTAACATTACGCACTATTGAAACTTTATTTTCTTAACTTGTAAAACTATTGGGAAAACTTTATTTCTTAACTTGTAAACTATTGAACTTTATTTTTAAATTGTAAACGGTTTATTATTTTAAAACTTTGTTTGTTTTCTATCATACAAACAGATAAAAAACTTTTATTCTTAATTTAACTCCACACTATTGAAAAACTTCATTCTTAAACTTGTAAACTATTGTAAACTTTATTTTTAATCTTGTTAAACGGTTGAAACTTTGTTTTATTTGCTAAACACAATAGCTTAACACATTTATTTCCATCATTACACACTGTTGAAACTTTATTTTTAATCTGTAAACTGTTGAAACTATATCTTTCAGTTACAAAAGTAGAACGCTAAAGTCTAACTTGCAAACTAGTAAAATCTTGCGATCTTATTTTATCAACAGATAAAAAGCTTTTTCTAACATATAACACTATTTGAAACCTTTTATTTCTAACTTGTAAAATTTGAAACTTTATTTTTAATTGTTAACGGTTGAAACTTTATTCTATTCTAAATTGCAAAACAGATAATAACTTTATCTTATACTTGTTAACTGATGAAAACTTCATTTTATTTCTAAAAACTTACAAGCTGATAAAAAACTTTTATATGTTAACTTGGTAAAACTGGTGAAGCTTATTTTATTTATAACATACAAAACAGATAAAACTTTATTCTTAAATATACAACACATAATTGAAATTCATTCTTAACTCGCCAAAACTATTGAAACTTTTTTTTTATACTTGTTAAAACGGTTGGGAAAACTATGTTTTATTTCTAACATACAAACAGATAAAACTTTATTTTTAACTTGTAACGGTTTGAAAAAACTTTGTTTTATTTCTACATACAAAACAAGATAGAACTTTATTTTTACTTGTAAAACTGGTGAAATTTCCCATTCTATTTTCTATCATATAAAGAGGAGTAGAAACTTTATTCGTAACTACGCACTATTGAAACTTTATTCATTATAACTTGAAACTATATGAATACTTTATTTTTAAATTGTAAACGGTTAAAAATTTGTTTTAGTTTCTATCATTATAAACAGATGAATTACTTTATTTCTTAATATATAAACACTATTGAAAAACTTCATTTCTTAAACTTGTAAACTATTGTAAAACTTTATTTTTAACTTGTTAACGGTTGAAACTTTGTTTTTTTTCTAACACCACAAATAGCTTAAACTTTATTTACAACATACACCACTGTTGGAAAACGTTTATTTTTTAATCTGTAACTGTTGAAAAAATATATCTTTCACTTACAAATAGTAGAACGGCTATAGTCTAACTTGTAAACTCTGAAACTTTATTTTATTAAATTGTTTTTAACGGTTGAACTTTATTCTATTTCTAAACATGCAAAAACAGATAAAAACTTTTTTCTTAACTTGTAAACTGATGAAACATCATTTTATTTCTAACAATAAAAGCTGATTAAAACTTTATTGTTAACTTGTAAAACTGGTGATGCTTCATTTGTATTTATAACTTTACAAACAGTTAAAAAATTTTATTCTTAATATAAACACACTATTGAAAACTTCATTCTTAACTCGCAAAAACTATTGAAACTTTTAATTTTTAACTTTGTTATCGGTATGAAACTATGTTTTATTTCTAAACATACAAACAGATAAAACTTTATTTTTTAACTTGTAATGGTTGAAACTTTGTTTTGATTTTTAACATACAACAGATTAGGAACTTTATTCTTAACTTGTAATCTGGTGAAAATTTCCATTCTACTTTCTAACATATAAAACAGATAGAACTTTTTTTTGTAATCATAGCTCTATTGAAAATATATTCTTAACTTGTAAAACTATTGAACTTTATTTTTAACTTGTAAAACGGTTTATATCTTTGTTTTATTTCTTTATCATATAAAACAGATGAGACTTTATTTCTTATTATTACACACTATAGAACTTCTTCTTAACTTGTAACTATTGAAACTTTAATTTTCTAAACTTGTAAAATCTTGAAAACTTCATTTTTGATATACAACAGCTAAATACTTTATTTCCAAAGGATACACCATTAAAAAATTAATTTTAACTTGTAAACTCTTGAAAATCGTTATAATTTTATTTTTAACTTGTAGACTGTTGAAACTTTATTTTCTAAATGGTAAACTGCTTGAAATGATATCTTTCACTTTACAAATAGTAGAACACTTTGTCCAACTTGTAAAACTAGTAATCTTGTTTCGCCATCGAATCTAATATTTAAAATTTCATCAAGGAAAAAAATCAATTGTTTCCAAGTCGGAGTAAAGTTTGAGATGATACATCCTGGCAATCTAACTCATGAAAGTAGCTTTGCTGTATTACATTTTATCTGTAACCTATGGATAAATGTTAATGTTAATCTAAAACTTTTCAGCTTATTAATTGTTTCATCGTTGCATCAACGCTTTAACTCGTGAACAGTTATAAATTATTTTTTTTATTTACACTTTAGTCTATCTTGTAAACTAGTAAATCTTGCGATCTTTATTTTTACAAAACAGTTGCAACTTTATTTCTAACATATACACTATTGAAATTTATTTCTAACTTGTAAACTCCTGGAAAACCTTTATTTTTGTTATACAAACAGGCTAAAACTTAAGTTTATTCTTGTAAACTCTTGAACAGTTATAATTTTTATTTTTATTTACAACTTAGTCTAACTGTGTAAATAGTAAATCTTGCGATCCTTTATTTTTAAAAACAGTTACACCTTTAATTTCTAACGCGTACACTAGTGAAACTTTATTTCTAAAATTGTAAATCTTAAAACATTTCATTGGGCAGTGTTGATAGATGAAATAGTGTCAAATAAAATTAAGATAGCGTTACACGTCTGTACAGGGATTGCCAAATCGAACTGGATCCATGCGTAAAAGAGCGTGTTAGACTACGAAAGAGGAAGTAAGTGTGTTAATGTTGCGGTGTGGGCGAGTGGTGGTCCTCCCATTTCATTCCATTCATTCATTCGTCTCATGATAGTGGGAAGTAGAACTCATGGTTTCTCATAACGTATGCAATGGAAAGTTTTAGGTAACCTTAGAAATTCCAGTTGGTAAATGTCGCCTTGGCGGCGAATGCAATAATAGTTTTTTGAGGACAGAGGGCAAATATCACTTGCAAAACATGACGCAGAGAGGTTTAAAAGATTGACCATTGGCCGAATGGCCCTTGCGGGTATTAATAGACTACGGGTTTCACCGCTGCCATTTACAGGAATCCCTCGTCGAAAGAAGTATTACACCGAAACTTTCATTTGCAAACGTCCAAGGTTGACTGATGAACAGATTCAACTTAATGATAGTATTTCGCCCAGTCTTTCAGACTTGCCCAGGGGGACAAACACGCGTGGAGGGGTGAGGGCGTCTGATCATGTTCTTGCCCCACATAGGTGGACGATTATTACGGTTAGTGTGTTGAAGTAGAAATTTCAATCATTGAAAAGGGGAAGATGAGGAATCATTTCAATTTTTGTCTCATCAACGTTTAATTGAACTTGGGTGCAATCCATTGAAGGGACATCTAATGAATTACTATTGTCACTCTATACCTCCATAATCATAAAAGGACATAACCTTTGTCGAATGGCTGAAGTACTCTGACCTGCGAGAGAAAGGCGTCACGTTGAGTATGAAGCCTCGAACGCCCCAAATGAGGCAACCGCGAGCTCAGAGGTTTCGGGTCTTAAACAAAACGACGAACACAAACCTGTGCATCACAATCCTCTACTGGCAGTACCCGCCGTCCGTTAAGGAACGCTCGAGCAAAGGAGGTTTTACAGCGAATGATTGTGCTTTATGAGTAGAAGTTTGAATCTCTTGATAGGCCATGGACTATTTCTTCTAGATAGCAAGTCCAAAAAAATAACCTGATTGCTGGACAAATGTATTGTCAGTAATTTTACACTTAGTGAGGAATGATAGATTTGAGTGTTATTGTGAGTGGCACTCGAATCCCGTCGACATTGGCACGAAGGCCTTGTACTAGATCACTAGGGAAGTGAGAGATCTTCCCCGATACCGCTCTTTATCGGCAGCTTGAAGACATCATGTCTCTGCCCCGAAGTTGGGTAACAGCAAACGCCGAGTCAAAGGTAGTGATCGAGTTAGTGGAGATTAACCCCTCAAAGCTGCCTTAGTCCTTAGTTTAAATTTGAAATATCTTGATAGCAGATTTGAACTCAGCATACTTGAAACACTCCTTGAGGAAAAAATCCCAAGTTAGTTCTTTGATATGCTTGATAGCAAGCCGTAGTAGTACGCCCTTAGTCATTCCCAGCGTTTTGCTATGGAGTTTGTTTAGAGGGCCACCTTTGAACAAGAATTAGCTAAGGACTCAAACCGATTGGCGTTTCCAAAGTGCTACGTTGAGAGCTTGTGTCAAATTCCCACTATGTGGACTTGGAGTTGCTGGCGTCCCAGCGTGTTTCGGTCTTTAAATATGACTCTTCCCTTGCCACCACTTTTCACTACGGCATGCGTCCTGCCGGTCCCGAAGGAAAACCCTGTTTCAGTGGATATATGTACGCAAAACTCTCCGTGTCTTGCTGCTTTCAGTGAGTAAAAAAAAAAAATAAGCCGCTTATACCATGAGAAGACTGGCTCAGACATCTTTTTTAAAAATGCTTTAATTGACTTCAGCAGGGTCTGTGAAAAACCCAGAAAAAACACTCCCTAAACTTAGTGAATTTTTAAAATTTTCAAACTTTTAGCACTACTTATGAAATTTTTATAAGTAGGCCATCACTGTAGTATGGCAGGTCATAGCGACCGAAACTTTTTGGATTCAAGTCCAAATACGTGACTTGTATGAAGCAAATGTTACGAGAACCTTTTATATAGTTTTGGTGTCTTTTATTGGCCTGGTGGACGAAGGCCATCTCCTGGCGAACCCCTTCTAAGTTCTGACGGCTTAGCTGATATCAGCTATGAAATTTTCTAAGTCGGGTTTTTCTTTACAGAAACTTGGAATATTTGGAATGTCCGTAAAGCTATCACTCGGAGCTCCCCAGGAGAGGGGGGAAGACGACCTACCTCTGACAATCGTTCTTACGCTCCCTCTAAATGACAAGGTCTCCAGTCGCGTTCCCAGCTTAGTATAGTGTGTGGCGATTTCAGCTTGATGACGTAATACACCATCACTTTCCAAACACTAACAAATCCCGGTACTTTCTTCCTCTTCCGGTTCTAGTGCTCCGATTGCGCTGGAAATACACCATTTCCATGTAGAATTTGACGCTGAATCCGAATCTGGCCTCCGTTTTCCCATCCGATGCTTCGTTTTGGCTCTATAGTAGGCAGCCATCGCAAAAATTCTAACGTTATGGTCGTTTTCCCTTTTTTTCCGAAAAATGTTGAAACATTTTGTCATCGCCGATTGACTTGAAACTCTCCGATTGAACATGAAACTCAAACCAATAACAGATAGAGAAATTGACGCTGATTCCAAATCTGAAATCCGTTTTCCAATCCGATGCTTCGTTTTGAAGCTACAGCCCAAAACGTCCCAAATTCTAACTCTGTCGTTTTTTCGCCAATGTCCCAAAATTTTAAATGGCGTCTCACATCTAAACGAAGACAGATATGAACAAGCCGATTCTTTCAGTGAATTTGTCTCACTCTTAGCTTTCAAACGAGCTATGGCACGACAAAATCCGTCCACTGGAAGCCTAAAATCCCAGAAGCAAGCTGTCCAGAGGGGGGGGGGACGTCAAGCGAAAATTTTTTCTCTCACGATTGACTTGAAACTCAACCCAACCGATGCAGAATTTTCACGCTGAAATCCGAAATCTGAATCAGGCCTCCGTTTTCTCATCCGAATGCTGCTTCGTTTTTGGCTCTACAACAGTAGGCAGCCACGCAAAAATTCTATACTCTGTCCCGTTTTTTTTTTTTCGAAAACTTTTGAAAATTTTTTCTCTCCGATTGACTTGAAACTCACCATACAGATAGAGAATTTCACGCTGATTCCAAATCGAAATCCGTTTTCCAATCCGATGCTTCGTTTTGAAGCTACAGCCCAAAACGTCCCAAATTCTAACTCTGTCGTTTTTTTTTTTTCGCCAATGTCCCTGAGCCCGAACCTAAAACTTGTAAACCGCTCTAAAACTTTGAACGCTGCTCCATTGACCCTCGCAAAAACGAAAAAAAATGCGGTCAGCAGTGTTTTCAAATCCTCTTTCCCAATGCAACTCGAACGAAGCAAAATCCTCCAATAAGAACCAAAATAGAACAAAGGGGGTCAGCGAAATTTGATGAAACAAACTTTGGTAAAGGTCCCAGGTCGAAATTCCACACTTTGGAAAATTTTTAATTTTTCCCATACAAATTCACTCTGACACTTAGGATTTTTTCAGGTGAGCTCCACACGCAAAAAATTCACCACCTGAAAAAAATCCTAAAGTGTCAGAGTGCGACTTTGTATGGGAAAAATTAAAAATTTTTCCAAAAGTGTGGAGAATTTTCGGCGAAGCACTGGGACCTGTTATCAAAGTTTGTTCTCCATCATATTTAGCTGACCCCTACCCCTTTGTTCTAACTTTGGTTTCTAGTGGTAGACGATTTTGTTCGTTCTCGAGTTGGCAATTGGAAAGAGGATGAAACACTGCTCGACCGCATTTTCCGTTGTGAGCGCGAGTCAATCGGAGCAGCGTTCAAAGTTCGCAGCGGTTACAAATTTTAGGTCGGAGCTCACCTGAAAAAAATCCTAAGTGTCAGAGTGGACTTTGTATGGGAAAAATTACAATTTATTCAAAAGGGTGGAATTTCGACCCTATGACCTTTACCAAAGTTTAGCGTTCTTCAAACAATTCACTGCTAACTTTCAGCGTGCTGCAGCACCCTTTACCACGGCGCTGCTCCGCATCAGACTCGCAAACGAAAATGCGGTCGACAGTGTTTCATCCTCTTCCCAATGCAAGTCGAACGAACAAAATCCGTCCACTAGAACCAAAGTTAGAACAAAGGGGGGGGTCCGCGAAATTTGATGAACAAAACTTTGGTAAAGGTCCCAGGTCGAAATTCCACACTTTGGAAAATTTTCAAAATTTTACCCATACAAAGTCACTCTGACACTTAGGATTTTTTCAGGTAAGCGAGCTCCGACCTAAAATCTTGTAACCGCTCTAACTTTTGAACGGCTGGTCCGATTGACTCGCAACGACAAAATTGACGGTCGAGCAGTGTTTCATCCTCTTTCCAATGCAACTTCGAACGAACAAAATCCGTCCACTAGAACCAAAGTTAGAATCAAAGGGGGGGGGGTCCAGGCAAATTTTGATGAAACAAACTTGATGAAAAATGTTTTGGTGACGGTCCCAGGTCGAAATTCCACACTTTGGAAAATTTTCAAAATTTTACCCATACAACGTCACTCTGACACTTAGGATTTTTTCAGGTGAGCGAGCTCCGACCTAAAATCTTGTTAGTGGCGTCTAACTTTTGAAACAATTGACAGCCAACGAAACATGCGTTCGTTTCAGTGAATTTGTCTCACTCCTAGCTTTCCAATGACAACTCGACCGAACAAAATCCGTCCACTAGAAGCCAAAATCGAAGCAAGCTGTCCCGAGGGGGGGGGGACGTCAGTGAAATTTCAAAATTTTATGAAAAATGTTTTGGTGACGGTCCCAGGTCGAAATTCCACACTTTGGAAAATTTTCAAAATTTTACCCATACAAAGTCACTCTGACACTTAGGATTTTTTCAGGTAAGCGAGCTCCGACCTAAAATCTTGTAACCGCTCTAACTTTTGAACGAAGACAGATAGGAACAAGCCGATTCTTTCACTGAATTTGTCTCACTCTTAGCTTTCAAACGAGCTATCGCACGACAAAATCCGTCCACTGGAAGCCAAAATCGAAGCACGCTGTCCAGAGGGGGGGGGGACGGCAGTGAAAATTTTTTCTCTCCGATTGACTTGAAACTCTTCATACAGATAGAGAATTTCACGCTGATTCCAAATCTGAAATCCGTTTTCCCATCCCGAATCGCTTCGATTTTTGGCTCTACAGTAGGCAGCCAAAACGTCCCAAAAATTCTAAACTCTGTCGTTTTCGCCCAATCTCCCAAATCTTAATGGCCGTCTCACATCTAAGCGGAGACAGATATGAACAAGCCGATTCTTTCAGTGAATTTGTCTCACTCTTAGCTTTCAAACGAGCTATGGCACGACAAAATCCGTCCACTAGAAGCAAAGTTGGAAGGTCGGTGCCGAGGGGGGGGGGACGTCAGCGAAACTTTTTCTCTCCGATTGCTTTCAAATTCACCATACCGATGCAGAATTTCACGCTGAATCCGAATCTGGCCTCCTTTTTCCCATCCGATGCTTCGTTTTGGCGCTACAGCCCAAAACGTCCAAAATTCTAACTTCGTCGTTTTTCGCCAATCTCCCAAAATCTTAAATGGCGTCTCACATCTAAACGAAGACAGATATGAACAAGCCGATTCTTTCAGTGAATTTGTCTCACTCTTAGCTTTCAAACGAGCTATGGCACGTCAAAATCCGTCCACTGGAAGCCAAAATCGAAGGACGGTGCCGCGGGGGGGGGGCGTCAGCGAAACTTTTTCTCTCCGATTGACTTGAAACTCACCATACAGATGCAGAATTTCACGCTGATTCCAAGTCTGACCTCCGTTTTCCATCGTGCTTCGTTGGCGCTAGAGTCCAAAAACGTCCAAAAATTCTAAACTCTGTCGTTTTTTCGCCAATCTCCAAATCTTAATAATGGTTTGGTTTTGTCTTCACAATCTAAACGAAAGACCGATATGATCAAGCGATTCTTTCAGTGAATTTGTCTCAACTCTTAGCTTTCAAACGGAGCTATGGCACGACAAAATCCGTCCACTAGAAGCAAAGATTGGAAGGACGGTTTGCCTGGAGGGAGCGCGAGGCCGTCAGCGAAACTTTTTCTCTCCGATTGACTTGAAAATCACCATACAGATGCAGGAATTTTCACGCTGAAACGAATCTAGGCCTCCGTTTTCCTCAATTTTTTTATTTTCCGAGGCTTCGTTTGGGCCCTACACACCAAAACGTCCCACATTTTAACTCTGCCAAAATTTTGAAGAAACAGTTTTTCTCGCCGATTGAGCTGGAAATCACATCACAGATGCAGAATTTGACGCTGAATCCGATTCTGGCCACCGTTTCACCATCCAAGACAACCTAGGCGGTCGCCCCATGTCAACCTAGACGGTCGCCCACGTCAACCTAGACGGTCGCCACGTCAACCTAGACGGTCGCCCAAGTCAACCAGGCGGTCGGACCAACTCACTCGAGTCTCACACTCTGTCGTTGCAGAGGGGGGGGGAGTCAGCGAACATGTTGTGAACCAACCTGGCCGGTACACCACGACAGACCACAACCTCTGTCGTTCCAGAGGGGGGGGCGCGCTGTGTTTATTCTGGACCTTTTGTTACTACTTTTCGGCCTGCCCATTACTACTGTAGCATTTTTTAGACTACAATCGATTTGGTTTTTGGAGTCTGAGAGCGTAGCCTCGCGCTAATACAAAAATTACCGCCTTTATCTTTTTGCCCCAAGTGCTTTCCGCCTTACATACTTGTTCAAGCTGAAGATACAGTGCTGATATAAATCGAGATTTGTTTGGATTCTAGGAGACTTTATCTCAAGCTGACACTCTACATGGCATAATTCTCAGCTAAAATTTAAAGACATGGTCTTCTACATTGCAGAAGAAATTGCTTGCTTTCCTTTTCCGAGCTGGAATTTAGTGTGCACAGTAATAGTAGTTTTCTGATTTATATTTTCCGATCGCAGTAAATTGCGACTCGTTTTTAAAATTCTTTGAATAAACAAACTATCAGTAACCATAGCTGAGTGTACCCCGGTGCACATCTATAGTATGGTAACGCCTGATCAACGAGGAGAGTAAAGCGGGTTTAATTTTACTGCGTGTCAAATGATGCTTAAGAGTGCTGACTGTAAAGTAATTGCAAATTAATTATACATTTACATCATTACAGTCAATTACTCAAATTACATGGCTAAAATTGTACTGATTGCAAAGGTTACAAATTACTCATCAAAAAGTGTAATTGGTTAAAAATTGCCAATTAAAGTAATTGTAATTACGCAATATTTTTTGTAATTGCAATTAGATCACAAGTCTGTGTGCAGCAAAAACTGCGACAGGTTGAATGCAAGGGATGGCATGAATATCTACCAGTGAAGGACTAAATTTGTCAGAAACTATGGAAAAACTTCTGAGCAACGTGTGCTTTGCGAAAAAAATAACAGCAATAAGATTATAGATGTGCAAAAAGACCATGAAAGAAGAAGATGGCCCTAAATCATTGAAATAATCAACATGGTAGAATAGCTCAGGATTTAGACCTAACAGCTTATCAGAGTGAAGGATTAGGGCCCACCTCACGTTCTATTCATTTCCAAAAACATCAAAGGTAATAGAAAGGTTGTCAGCGCTAGATTTACGAAAGACAATTTGTGTTAAAAAATAGAATTCGTTATCTAAGCGACATGCACGTACACACCATACAAAGAGAATAAGTAGGTGAGCCTACCAGTAGACAATGGTTTGAAAATTTCTTCATGGAGATATGACATTCTCGAAACTGATACAAAGGATTTTAGCAGGAGAGAGATTTGCTGTCACAGCGCATGGCGTGAATATTAGTAATTGATTTTTCTTGCAAATGATTGTGTTCGCGAAATGTTAATCGTTCAGTCGAAATTTCGTTTGGATATATTAAAATTTCATGTAGAAATCTATTTTTGAAAGAGCCTACTCGTACTTGTAAACCACTAATGATCATAAATTGTCATGACAAAAAACAGTCGCTATGACAGTAAAAAATTGTTGTTATAAACAGTAATTTGTGAAAAATTGTTCGAATATTGCTTGTTTGTTAAAAATATTACATGCAAAAACGCATGTTGCATGTAGAACGATCTTCAGGTGTGAAGACAGAAAAATATGTGAGTAACATATAAAAACTTAACCAAAGAAAAAAAAATTGGAAAAAAGTTTTTTTGGTGAGCCAGAAGCGAGAGATAGATTGTAATTAAACAAATTCACAAAATTATATATTTATGCATGAAGAATCGAGATGAAGAAAATTTGAACAGTTACTTTTTGTTTCAATGCACTGCGCAGAGTTTTGGCTTTTTCTTGTGATTCTGACGTCTATATTTTCCACGATGAAATCCATTCTTGATCTGAATGTCGTCCTTTTCAGAAAACATAAAAAATTAAAATCAGTAAAAAAAACAAAACTCTATGCGCAGTGCAATGAAACAAAAAGTAATCTGAACAAAACTGTTACTTGAAAACTGTCCATCAAAAACAACAGTCTGTGTTTCTGAAATATGCGGTCGTATATCAAGATTTGTGATGCAAAAAATGCAAAAACACTACATCGGCAGCACAGTAAGATGTTTGCATATACGCTGTCGAGAACATCTGACTAATAACAACTCATCGGTATTATAAACACATTGAAAAATTGTAATGACTCCTCACAGACAATAAACAACAACAATTCTATCCTCTGATTAAAGATCCCACCAATCATCCGATTACGTGAGGCATTTTATATAAAATAAACTGAAACCGTGGTTATTAATGCCAAGCAACGAAATTAGACAGTTATAGAGATTTCCTCTTTCGTTGACTCAGATGTTTTTTTACGTATTTTGCACATACGCTTCTATGGTAATCAGATTTCTTAATTGCACATCACATTTTCCTTCTTCTATGTCAGGTCATTTAACAAATGCTAATGGTAGGCCTACTATGTAACCCTTTACCACACTGCGCATAGCTTCCACTCTTCCAAACCGTCCCCAAAAATTTTGTACAAAGTTTTGTATTATTTGTAATTTTGTATCGCTTGTATGCAGATGTGAATTTTAAATCTTTTTCTATAATGTCATAAAATCATTTCCTGAAGATAGCTATATGATAATAGCTGAAATTAATCGAACATTAGAGAATAAAAATCAATCCAACACTAGAATTTGGATCTTGTCCAAAGAAAAAAAAATATGACCAATAGCCAAGGAATCTTTCCAATTTAATATGTAGGCCAAAAACAACCGCTAATTGTTGGGGGCAGCACATCCAATTCAGAGAAATCAATGATCGAACTAAGTCCCATTTTGGTATTTTCATCATGTCAGGATTTGTCCCTTTCGTCACGAAAATTCAAATCGATCTCATAGTAGACTGAACGATATTTAAAATATGATATTGCAAGTTCTGCATAACGGCTCTTCAAAGCTCTGGAACCTGAAAGCATTTTTAAGATGATGAAAGCAGCATTGACATTGAAAAATGGCAAAAAGTGATCCCGTTCGACACAATGGAATCAGTCAGATACACCGTTGTTAATCTAAATAGTATCTACCATTGACTTGGAAATACAACAGATAGCCGTTCTGTATTCTTAGTTGCCGATATTGTCCTGCTAAGTACCGTTGATGGCCGATTAAGCCCGTAGATGAAGAGATGAGTCATCATAGATATTTTGTACTAATCATAGAAATCTTTAGTCTCCAAATTCGACACGGTTTTGCGTTCTTCGCTGACACCAAGTAGTTCTTAGCTCATTTACTCCCAAGTATGACTCTGCATTAACAGCATTATTTTGAAATCCCTTATTATTGCGCATGAATCATCCTGTCATTCCAGAAATCTGTCATCCTTTTAATAACACATTTTGGCTATCAACGGCTTGCAAAGCGGTGATATAGTAGGTTTTCGTTTTCGTCTTTCGAGTTTGTTCAGTTTTCGTTTGCACAATGTTTCATTATTTTTTGATAATTGAAATGGCGTAAAGCTACTTGCATAATGTTTGTAGTCTGAGCAGAAGATGATTATACATTATCGAGTATTAGCATGATTATTATATCGACATACGAGGTTTTGTTGCACCGAAATAGGGACTCCCTTTCGAGGCAATGTCCAGCAAATATGCTTCTTCTGCCCCGGTAATGATGCCAGCTTGATCTTCTCGCATGAGCATACAGTTCGTGACTTCATTCTCACAAAGGTGGTTCCAAATCGCACACTTCGTCTCCCAATCATTGCATTCACATCACACCCACTTCACACGAAGCAAGAAAGACGAATTCACGAAAGAGATGACCAGCCAATCCCGCAGTGGTAACTTACACGTCATCAATACATCAACGTCAAATTTTTTCTCACATGTTTTCACAAAACTCGAAATGCTTCGTCATTAAATTGAATGAGCCTAAAATTTATAATTTACTACCGGAAAATAGGATTACTAGGATCCCAGCATTTGCTAGGACTCTATGTATAGTACCAATGATCAAAGTTGATTTTGATTTAATTGCTCTTTTCAATCAATTAATTGAAATTGGCATTCGTGAGCAATCAATTATCTGCAATTGAAATTCTATGCAATCTATTAATAGACATCAATCAGGAATCCAGTAAGCAGAGACTGGCCAACTTGCAGATGGCCGTGATATTTCTTGTATAGGTCCTAGTTGTTGAATAATGAATTAACTCCCAGATATCAGAAGCGTGTGCGCTTAAGTCACATCCTGTTGCCAAGACAGGCTTCCGGGAGAGTAGTGGACTCTTGAGAAACAAAAGTTTTCCAAATACAAGAATTCTCTACGCGAGCTTCTTCATGATCAAGTGCTACGTGCCGGATAAGACCAACAGTTGATATTAAGGAGACACAAAAATTTTCCACTGGGCATCTGAATGATGCAGACCTGAGTTTAGCATAATTGCGTACAAATACATCAAACAGTAGTTTCTTTATGAGCAAAATATTCAATGTAACAGTAGCTTGAGTCAATCGGTTAATTGACATACGACATTGATACAATGAATCAGTTGATAATTGAAATATCATGACATTAATTAAACGAAATTGGGATTGCCAAGTAATCAATTAATTGACATTGGAATTACTAAGTAATCAAAATAGTTGACGTTGGATTCGTCAAGCAATCAATTAATTGAAATTTAATTGATAATCCCTGCTAATAATGCAGAAAGCTCACAGAGTGAAATGCCGTCAGAAATAGGTCCCTCCCAAGTATGTAGGCTAACTAGGCTCACCTTAGTATGCAACCTGTAGTAGGTCGCATTTCGAGAGCTTAGCTGAGATGATGCCCATTCATTTTACATAATAAGTGCTATCTCACTTACCGACAATTAAAGCGAAAACTAAATTGTTAAATAGTTTTCGTCATCGTATTCGTTTTTCTTTTACAGATTTTGCTTTCTTTAGCAAAAAACTAAAACTGCCAAAAACGAAAAGATTCTCACTTTCGCTTTCTTCAACGAAAGCAACACTTGCTATGATTGCCATGAAAATTGACTTTTTGTGGTGAAGAGTTGATCCCACCAACTAGCACCACTCACACCAAGGCATCTATTAATCATTCGGTCACAGCAGCATGACTAATTAACATGGTTATTTGTTCAAGTTTTACAAGGCGAACATCTTTGCATTGCAATTCGATCGAGCCCATAATCGAGCCTCTATTCAGTTCTTTCATTGTGAATCATGCTTTCTGTGATGCTGTTATCAATTTATTTATTTCACTGCTGCCATGACTGCGATGTCATAAATGTCTACGTATTCCTTTTCTCAAATTATTTATCAGCGATTTCCCAAAGTTAACTATAATCGTTAATACTCAGCCATCAATTACATAACCATATAATGGGTTGTTATGTTTATTGAGTGTTGTACGAATTGATTTTGACTGGGAGAAAACCCAGTTACAATATTCAATCGTTTGGGATTTTGACTTTGCCTCTTTCGTCATTGGTAACAAACGCACCGTCGATTTGAAATTGCGATGTATTGTTCTCCATGACTCCCGGAAACAGGCTCCATTTCAAATGAGCGCGGTACTTTGCCACTGACAAGGTTGCATGAGATAGTAGCACGACAGGCAAATCGTATCTATTCCAATTCATCTTTCCGGTGGTGTAGGCAGACGAAACGAATTCACAATGATGATTTGTATCACATCTTTCCTCTGCTTGTTTATCCATCTGATTACCGGTAAGTGAAGTATAATTTTTTCAGCAATTATTTAGATAAGAAACTACATCAGCTGACTCAATTAGGCCTACGCTGATCTAAATATCATTCATGATCTGTCGTTTTAATGAACTAATTTGTTTCAAGACTTATTAAATATCCGATTGATTACATTGGGAATTATTGCAAAAGGGATGTTCAAGACCTGATGCAGAAATTAATAAAATTTCGGACTTTTTTCCCTCGTATAGGTGAGGAGAGGAAGATGATTTCCCGATGCAGTTGCCCCTTGAGAAAAGAATTGACATTCGAGCAAGTTGATCAAGCGGTTTTTATTAACTTGCCTAAATTTTCAATAAATTCAGACTTCGGAACTTTGATCAATTTATATTCTCACACAACCTTATTCGTTGTGATATTGATGAAGAAGTTTGCTGACCCTGTATGGGCATGGCAGCCGGTTGGTTCAACCTACTTTGAGAGGTAATCAGTTTTAAAGTTTTTACTCGGGTGGAACATGCAGGTGTCTGAGATAGGCAGAAAACGCTTGTCGGCTTTTGAAGCTTTGTTTGTGGGTTGGCTCAAACACAGCTGAAAGGACCAGCGTCTCGTAGCCTACTGGATAGTATGCAATCATCGAAAAACAACTTTGTTATGAAAGCGCGAGACAACATACATCGACACGCATTTATTAGTGGTCATTGCTGATTCCGAACAACAACATTCAACAAAAAAGAAATACATGAAGAATTTCAATCCACCAAGTTATGTCGCGCACCATAATGAAGTCATTTATTGACGAAGATGACCTATCTCTGATTACTATTCATTACAGCTGGTGGGTTCTTTAAGTTGTCTGATTGTGCCAGCCAACCAACAATAGCCCAGCAGACGTCCGGTTCCTCTCTCCGACCCCAATCTTCTATCAACTATAACCAATAAAATCGGCAGCTTCCATAGCTAGGCTTTAGATCCTCTGGGCGTCTGCATTAGACTGCTCTTAAGCTATGGCCAATGCTACCAAAATTCTGGGCCGCATGCCTCGACTTGTCGCGACTTAAGCCGCGACTGGGAAGACGATATTTTTAGTAATTTTGTATGCAACGCCTAATCGCTAATAGGAGCTTCCTAGTAACAACTTGTACTAGTTTTTAGAAAGTTTTGAGGAACAGATAGGATCGTGAATTTCTCATAGCTAGTCGTTACTAGGATTTTCATGCACAGCTTAGTCGGGACTAGATGAAATTCCGTCATTTTTCAAATCTGGTATAGAGCTGCTCGTGCCGCAGTAACATGCCTACGGAAATGCCTTATTGAGTGTTGTTCATCGAAAAAATGATTATGAAATGAATTCCTTTTAAGACAAATAGATGACATTTTCAAGTCTACTTGCTTTGTTAATACTTATTTTGAAATAAACTAAAACCATTAGTGATTTTTTCATGGAATTTCAGAACAGGGGAAATGTAGCTTTATCCATCATCATTTTGAAAACTTTTGTCACAGAGAAAATTAGATGCAAATAATTTAATTATTAACATAATCTTTTCGTATGACTTGAATGGTTGAAGACAGATAGCAATGGCTTGGCTTTTGTCAATATTTAAGAGATGGAGGAATAATTCTTCATTTGTAATATTTTCTGTGCTTAGTAGGCCTGCATTAAATAAGATGCGTCTAGCGCACAAATACATAAAATCAAACCTTTGAATGCATGCACCATGGCAACTGATATGCACTATTAGACAAGTGATTCAATGAGCATTATAAAGAAATGTTCGAAAGTCCTTCCCCGTTCCTGTTGTAAAATAGCTGAAGGCCATTAAATGAACACACAGCTAACATACAGCTAAATGAACTGCTAAAACAATTCTGGAATTTTGGAATTAGCTAAAACCTTGAGATGCATCTTCAGCAGTTAAGTTTCTAAGTTAATGACGCCAACTTTTCGAAGACATCTTTCAATATTTGAGACAATTATTGATATTTTGCGTGCAGTGCTTGCATGCAACCGTAGTCAAAATGAGGGCAAAATGAGAATCATCAGTTAAAAAATAGCAGTTTGTCGGATTGATTAAAATCCTTTGAGAATCAGATATGCTTAGTAGAATGATAAATTTATCAATAAAATGATTCTTTCCAAATCTTAACAATATCAAGATTAAGCTGAATTCTAGTTCAACTTAATGATCTGTCAGAGTAAATTTTGACAATAGAATTATTCTCCTTCGACAGCTTCATTGCCCGACCCGTGCGGACCTGGATGGTCATATTCTTCAACATCGGGGAAATGTTACAAATTTTTCATCGCTTTGCTGAACGTATCTCAGGCAGAGGCCTCGTGCAAGAGTCAACCAAGTGCAGAGGTTATTAGCGACGCAAAACTGGCTGTCATTAGTGATGAGGCAGATATGAATGCAGTCGTAATTGCCGCCAGAACAAACTTTGCTCTACAGTGGATAGGAGCGAGTCGATCTTCTGGTAAGTACTTTTATTTAGTGGGCAATCGCCCCGCAACGTTTATACGACCGGACCAAATTTCTGCAATTTTGATAGCTATTCGGTGCGTTTAAATCAAAATTTATACCACTATCGATTAATTGATTGCTTTTAAGACGTTACATTTTCTCGCAAGATATTTACCGGAATTCTCAAATCTTTATATTGTTGATTACAGTTATGATATTTCGACGACTTTGTTATGTGAAACATTAAATATGCACCCAAAAGGAAATGAGTCATCAGCTAAGCGCCATCTGACATCGAGATTTCGATCCTCAGGTCAGTGTCCATCAAGATGGTGGGTTCGCAACCGATCGTTGTGCCCAGGTTCTCAACACACAAAGCTGCTACATTCTTTCGCCTTCGTACTCAATTTTTTGATGGTGATCTTGGCGCTTTTAGCATCGACCTTCACAAGAAATTTCCTCACCGATGAAACTACGGAACCACAGCACCCCACTTCAAGGGGCATGAACTCACATTTTCACCCTTGCTTGAATCCCTTCGGCAAGCCTTCCTCTTATGGCTTTCTAAAGCGTCAAGTTATTAGACATTTTTAATGGAAAACGTCAATCTACTCGACCTTTTTTGCGATAGTGAAATTTTGCGTATCTTTCGAATAATTTGCTCTCATCGAAGGAATCGACGAAAATCTGCGATACCTACAGATCTACTAATTATGTATACTGTAGAAGTGTAAATAAATGGAAAAGTTTTGTCATTGTATCAATGTCAATATATCGATGGAAATTGGAAGGTTTGGGAAAGCATCAGGTCTGTTCATTCTTCAGTTCATGAATGGCAATTTCCTAATTCAGCTCAGTTCAGTGACAGTGTATCTCACCAGTGAACGGTTGAAACCTCGCTCGCTCATTCGCCCACTCAAAAGTTCGAATGCACTTGTTGCATCCTGTTTGGAACAGAACTGGAACTGAGTCTGAAATACTATTTCATAATTATCAAAGTAATTTCTATTGAATTGCGCATCATGCTTCAAGTGTGGTTACGAGCTATATTGGGAGTGTGCTGATGCTTATGGACATGAGCTGGGACTGTTGATGATTCTTGCTATTGAATGAAGTGGCTGCAATTCAAGTCTGCTCCAGCTTTTCAGTTAAGAATGCATCTCAGCTTATTTTTTTATCCATAAATTATTTCAAAAAAGACAGATTGACATGAGCTTCAAGGTTACTTAATCCCATAGATATCGAATCAGTCTCGATACTTTTTTGAACACACTTCAGCAGTATGATTGACAGTAGACCTATATAGGTAGCAAGCAGTATGATAGACAGCTGTATATTTGACAGTATGAAGAAATGACTTTTCATGGAATCATGGTATATTCGATAAACACGAATACTTCATTCGTGTGAAATTCGATAAGCATATCGCCATAATCTTGCCGCTTCGCAAAGTGAACAGAAAATATCTGACTGACCTTTTTAGTGAACTGAACTGCAACATTAAAATTCACGAATAGCGGAGTAAACGAAGAAAGTCGCCAGATGAACGAGGATCTGAGTGAACTGAAAAAGTCACTGTCGAATGCACTGTTGTACATAAATGTGCACACCAGTTTTGTTTGATAAGATTTTGAATTTTAGATTTTGTACTGGCTATATTTTGATTTAGCTATCTTAACATCGGTAGTGAGTATTTGAAATTACAGGAAAAGGCTAGGGCGCTGGAATTTTTGATGGGCAGTACACCTACCACACAGACAAAATAACAAGATCGTTCACTCACACAGAGCACAATTCAGAAAAAACGAGACACACGCAAAAGCAGAATATCCTCACAAAATATTCTGCTGTTTCACAAGCCATTCTGTTTTCTCTTCGCCTCAGTATATGTAATACACACTTTCTTATCTGCCAGTGAATGTAAATGATCGACCCTCGGAACAACCATCACCCAAAATTAAAGACCTTCAATATTCATATCTTATTTTATAGCCAACAAAGTTCATAGGAATGAGGATTGTGATATAAGAGAAGTTTTGCTTTTCGCTTGCTTTCTGCAATGAGTTTTAGACTAAATTAATTTCTCTTTCTCACAGGACTATATCGATGGACGGATGGTCGACCTATTTCAGATTCTACGTATTGGTCACCTTCTCTTGGTACTGGAGAATGCGTTTCGCTAAAACTTGAATCCACAAATATTAACGGGAGATGGACAATCGCGAAATATTTCATTCCAACAGTTTGTTCTTTGAATAAAGGATATTTTTGTGAATATGTAGGTAAGTGTTTGTATCTTTGCTATACTAAAGATCAGCGATGGAATCGGGTCACTGGTAATGGACTTGGATGCAGATCAAACCGCGTGGATGAGGATTTATCCGAATCCTCGCAGCTGCAGATTGAATTGGATTGAATACTATCAGATATCTTTTGATGGAGATTGGATTGGATCGTCGGCTTGCGGACGAGTATGGTTTGTGATCCTTGACTTGAAGGAAACAAATTTCCTATGCTGCTAAGGAATTTACAGAAAGGCTTGCATTTCACAAAAGACGGAAAAAGAGTCACTGGTGCTGATGAAAATCATGTCAGAAATAACTGACAAACTTGTCTATGGCCTGGCTATAACGCCAAGTTCCCTCACTGTGAGAGGTGAGGATAGAACGTTCGCCTGACCAGTTTTTCTGCCCCCTTTGACTTGATTCACCAAGAATCTGGTCTGTCATATGGCTGTACTTCAAGCACGTGCACATGATGTTAAGAAAGCAATCCATTGATGATGGAATGCGTTTCCTTCCGAGTTCCTGTCATTCAGATACAAACATTGACAGAACATTGACAAACATTGTGCAGAAAATATTTGCACGAGAAATTTGACTTAGCCACCTGAAAAATCTTAAAGGATCGGCAGCTATAACATTCTACATGAATTGCAGACAGCATTTAATTTAATGTCTAAGTTTTGCATCGCATGCCAGGAGCCTAAAGTCCATGAAGAATTAATTGCTTTTTTACACTTAATGAACATCTGTCTTTAACGGAAATAAATCTATCAGATTTACGTCTTTCAGCAATGCTGATAAAATCTAAAATCGAATGGAAGCTATACTTACATTTGGTTTTTGTAATGTTGCTTTTGTAAGCACACAAAATATCCGATGATCCATTCAACATGAACAGTGTGATGAAAGCGAAATTGAATCTCATTTTTGAACTGAGAGCGGTGAACATTCGCTTCACAGCAACTTAAAGACGGAGAAAAGTGAGGCAGAGAAAAGTTTGGATATTAAGGAAACTTGAGACTCATTAAAGATAAATGCCGACAGGAGCGTCTCCAGGATTTTTCGAAAGGAGGAGCGGTGTGGGCAAAATTATATCATGACAATTGTATGATTGCATCATACCGTCGCTTTATTACTTCTTCATACCGCTTCATTTTTTACATCTTAACAGGCAATTTGCGAAGACCGTTTTATTCCCTGTTCTACAGGTTTCTGTATTGATTAACAGGGTGTCAACGATGTGGTTGATATAACGTTCGTTACTCGTGAGCATGGTCTGCCTCCTCGTTTGCTACATACAATATATACATATACATGTATATAATCCAATTATTGGTGGTAAGCAGATCCTTGGTTTAGAGAGTGCTCAATAATAAGTTAGAGCTTTTATAAAATAAAATAAAATAACTACTTTATTTTATTATATATATATGCACATGCAAATTGTTTCTGAGATGAAAAAAATTAAGAAATCACCTGCTACACATGCTCAGATTAAGAAAGGAATTAATGTAATGTCCGTAAATTGTCCGTAGTGCTTTTTGTACTATTATTATTCATGTCGAAGGGTAGGGCGGCCGCACCTCCACCCCTCTCCTGACGACGCTCCTGAATGCCGTTCATGACTTTTCCGTTAGTAAAGTACACATCGACGTTGGATGTCACCCCGGAACACTGAGTCTCACATATCAAGTTGAGTAAAGAGCCAGCGCCCTACCGAATTAGTTTACCCGAACACTAAATTCTATGTTGATTTCTTCAAAAACTGCACTAGCTCCTCGAGAAAAATAGACTCTAAGATATTATCACTGACTTATATCGACAAAATGAATTTCTTGAAGATGCCAAAAAATATTTGGTCCGACTTGGAGTTCGAGTTGGAGAGAAGCATTAAGGAATTTAGAGAATTAAAGTAAATGGCTTCAATACACCTCATTATTTACAAGTAGCCTACCGTACAACAACCGTGATAGTGAAAAATTAATCAAATTTTCTGGGTCTTTCTTTGATGGAGTTTACAAGTTGCGAATTTTGCTCGACCTCTTCTATTTCAAACTGTGGATCTGTGTGGACAAGGTGCGGTTTCGCGAATTTGATGTGGATGGTCTATAGAATTTGTTTCTAGATGGGAATGGCTGCTGATCAAATCTTTGCAGTTGCAGATTGGATTGGATCCATGTCCAACGTTGGTCACCGGGTCAAGGGAAATATTCGCTTACCCGATAAGTGACCCGGTTATTTTCCATCTTTGCGGTTTACTACAATTATAGCCATAAAGTAGGCTTGTAGCTAAATTGAGTTAAGCTTATGATCCGTTTTGCTAAGTCCAAACTTGTAAACACGAATGAGTGACCTGGTTCGATCGCTGTCAGGTATCAAATAAAATTAAAGTAAAGATGTATCTTACCTATGAATTTCAGCATAATGTTGGTGATAATTTTCCAATAAATGCCAGTAGGCCTAAAGGATACGGACACCAATGAGACAGTATCTATTTGAAGAGTATCTGAAGGATCACGTGCATTAGACAATGTAATTTTTCACAGCCATTATTTGTAAATGCCCAACATTTCATAATGAGAAGAGGTTGTTCAGAATGAAATGATACTTTATAATATTCGAACTCATTCCATTCGTAGATAAGAAGAAAATTATTCATTAAATGATCTAAATTTCTTTGCACATTTCAGCCAAGACTTGTCAACTTCAAAGGCTGATAGATTCCAGATACAATAGCACATCGATGGATTTGGTACCAAACAGACTTACTATTCGAACCAGTGGTTCAATCCCTTGCAAGGACGGATTTTATCGAGAAAGTGAGCTCTCCACCAGCAATCCAACTGCTCCACCAGGTGAAACGGCACCCAACCACTTTGAATGCACAGGAGCAGCTGCAGCGAATCAAAATCCGAATGACTTCAACCCAATTTTAAATGCAGGTTTAATCGAAACCTGTAAAGGTAAACCTTACCATGATTTCACCTAATTGACTCATCTCTGATTTCACTTAATTGACTTTAGCACACACATGTTATCTTCATCCTCTACTCAATGGTTTGTTTAATAAGAATCCAGCTGCTGCACATTGCTAAAAACGCGTTCAATTAAATGTAGCTCGTAGTCTTGGCAACACACTCCTTTGTGGTGCCGCAATAAATTGCCAAGGGTGTCGTTAAACCATTGGTTAATGAAACATGCACCTTTTTCACATGCGCATATTTCCCTCTTAATTAAATTTGAAACATGGTGGGTCTGGATGCCCATTGAGAAAGGCAACAATTTTCAAATTAAATTTCATACCGAAACTTGTTGCAGGTAGGCCTATTCAAATGCCCTCTGACAAAATCAAATCACTTTATTAAATTGATTATTCATTGCAGCTCTAATCTCCATGTGTTATATAAACTATCCCATGTAGTGAAATGTTCAAGATCTTCAATAATTTTACAATAGATAGGCTGAGGAATACACGATGCTTCCAAAGTTCATACATGCTAGAAGATATGATTCTGGAAATTACATCAATGATAAAGTATGGTTTGATTGAACTACATGTACATGCATAAGTTGTCAGTAATCATTTTTCAACTGTTTAAAGAAAAGTTCGCAATATTTATGTCACAAAACATGCGGGTATATATATATGGTACTCTCAAATTGTGCTACATTTACATGCTCTTGATGTTGTAATGATTGACTAAGCAATTTATTCCAGACTGAATGTCGCTAGCAGTCGACAAGGGTCTATTTAAATAAGCCGGCCCGGCCGGCCGGCGACCGGTTCCAACCTTGATCTACACATTAGCTTTCTTGTCAACTATCAAAACTTTTCCTCTACATCAATTTAAATCCACTGAAAACTATCGCACTATTCAACTGAAATACAGAAGTAGCCAAAACTTTCGCGCTACTGAGCAGATCCCCAAAATGTGAATGATCACTCACAAAAATGTGAGATGACTTCGATTGTTGGCAAAGTTGTTACTGACATTGTGGGCGGGTAATAATGTAGAGTTCAAGTTTCTCCTTGTTACTGATCTGCTCAATAGCGCAAGCGTCTTGGTACTTTTGTATTTCAGCTGCCAAATGATTGTCTTCTAGAGGATTTTGAATTGATGTGGAGGAGTGTAAATGATGCGTTTTGATTGCAAGTAATGATGTGAAGAGCTAAAGTTTGACATTTTCTGGGTGTGATCAGTTGAATTCTGTGACTTCTTTGGATGAATTTGTATTTTTTGAAATTCTGGTTCAGCTTTGGCTGCGTTCAGGAAAGCCCAGACGACAATTGAAAATCCTGATCTGGCGACGGTTCATTTGACTGCAAGGTTGTGTGTCCTTCAACGATTGTCGTGCAAGCAATTGTAATGTATAGGTAGGAAATTAAGAACGGCAATGTGGCTATTTTTCATCTCATTATGTATCATGTACTCATTTTCACAGCGTCTACAGATATTCTTCTTACAACGTTCCGAGTGATGGAACGTTGCGGCTACAAGTTCATGGCATCCTGGGTACTGTAGATACAAATATATGTCTCATCAAATTACATAGATCTTCACGCGTTTCAAAATTTGCGACTATCAGTGTATGTCATCAAACATTTGAGGCAACATCTCACGTATGAGTCACTTGATTGCCGTTTTCTTTTTTTCTTTGATAAGCAAGTAAATGATCTCGTCCTTCTGCATAAATTTCGACGAAACGCAGTCTCGTGCCAACATCGCGCTGTATCACATAATCCCTTGCAGTTTGACTGACTACAGACAATATTGAGATGTTTAGGACAAATGTTTGCTCTACAGGTAGCAGATCGGTATTTTTTATTTAACTTGTGTGGAAGGGAAACTGGCGAAAGACTGGCTTCATCAGAAAACTGCATCACGGAAGACAATCCATGTCCTTTGATGTTAAGTACTACACAGTCCATTTGTCTTGCCGTGATTTTGCTGAAGAAATTAGGAAGCACTTCAGAACATTATGTAAACCCCCTTTTTGGGCTTCTTTCTTGAATAACACAATTACTTCACGTTGGAAGTCAGTCAGTCAGTCAGTGGATTCGTTCTGCAGTAATGTTCCACGATCAATGATTTCTTAAACTTTAGTTTGCTGATACAAATTTCAATACTTAGCAGTGTTCATCATTGTGTCGTCATAACAGTTGGATTATATGATAATAGCACTTTAATCACGTTTTGAATACACGAGAAATGAGTTGAAACGACAGCTCTGCATTCAGTATGTCCACGGACACTCACAAAAGTGACTACGAATTAGTCAAGAAAGCCGGAAAGATATATCGGAAAGAAAAAGCAAATTGCCGACTTTTTTAGTGGGCACCGTGTATTTTAGGTTCTGAGCGATTTAAGTAGCTCACGCCAGCAGGGGGTATGGAGTTGGAATCGTAAAAATTCGCGCTGTCGCCGTCGGAGATGCAGTCGTGAAAATTGGCGCCGTCGAAGTCGGAGACGCAGTCGTGACAATTGACGCCGTCCAAGTCGGAGACGCAGTCGTGCGAATTGGCGGCGTTGTAGTCGTTATATAGTGAAAAAATTCCGACGCTGGATTGCGAAGTACCAGTACAAATACACTCGATGAAAAATGTTCAAATCTGTAGCAGTCGTCGTAAAGCCTCTGAAATCGCTTTAATCAGTTACTTGATATTTTATCTTCGAAATACGATATTTTATCTTCGTAAATTCCTCTTTGCAATTGCAATATTTTTATCATCATCCCTAATTCTGACTTTCACTCAAAAGATTAATGAACCAAAAATCGACTCTATGTTCACTCAAATAAGGATAAGGTACGCTTAGCACCGCAATTTTTTTTTCAAATTTCAGTCTGGGCGTCTAGTCCTGATGCTAACGATGCTAACTACTCAAGCATCTACATAAACTGCAAACAGCACATTGTTTATGATAATATATCAAAATTTAGAGGCTAAGCAACTAACTACCATAAACTTGTGTCAACATGTACATGCTTTTCACCATCAGTAGATTTTTGAGAGAAAACTTTGGCTATTTGGACACTAACAGCATTGTAAAAATGTTACAGTAGACGCATTCGATACTTACACTAACTGTTAATCTACTTTCATCAGCAAATAATGGGTCCCCGCCTCCATCACTACATGTACATACACAAACAGTATGCATAGCTCGCACACACAATCCATCCAATCCCCATTGCGTATAGCTAGCGTTTTCCACGTTTGAGTAATCATATTGCATGTAGTTTGACGTCTTACTCTTGTTTTGAATTTTTAACTTACGTTGGCTCATGACCCTTATAAAACGAAATCACGGCGATAGTACACAACAAGTGACTTGAATGCAACCGAGTGATCAAATACTCGTACTTCTGATGTCGAATTGGCCATTACGTATGAAAGTTGTTGACTATCGTGACTAACACAACGTCGGAGTCCAGTTTAAACGATCAATTTGGTCATATCATAAATTCTTTTTACTGAATCTAATAAAAAGGATGTAGTTGCTTTTTTTTCACGGGAGGTAGATCATCATAAGTTGAAGGAAGGAAATATAATGCACCCCTTGTGATTTATCCATAGAAACTTATTGCTAAAAATATGTACAAGAGACAGACGCTTAGCGACACAGTCGCAGCCTCAGTGTCTGGCAAAAATCGTGCAGAATGTTGACATGGAAAGATACCATTGAAGACTACTACTCAAAGTACGACAGTGTATCAGTTTTCATCATAAGAGTAAAGATAAAAACAGCTTTAAAGCTAGTACAAGTCTACGCGCCGACTTCCAGCAGTGAAGACGAAGAAATTGAGAGATTCTATGACGACATTCAAGATGTAATGGACGATGAAAAAAGTGGCAAGCTAATTGTGATGGGCAATTTAAATGCAAAATTGGACAAATGCGTTGGAGAATGCGTTGGCACTGGCAGCAATGGATATGGTAGACAAAACCCGCGAGGCTCAAGAATGATGGAATTCTCAGCTGCGAATTATCTCAGAATAACTAACACGTTTTTCAAAAAGAACCCCGACAGAAAATGGACTTGGGAATCATTCAACGGCACGACCAAAAATGACATTGACATTGTTCTTTGTGGAAATTATGACTTAGTTTTAGACGTCGGAATCGTCAACAAGTTTGGTAGCGACTCTGACCACCGTCTTCTACGAGCGGAGGTTAGAATCAATGAGAAACATGAAAGAGCTGAAAGGATGAAGCAACTCACTATTCTAGGGAACATCATTCTCGAAAGGAGGAACGAATTCCAGTTGAATCTCTCAAACAGATTCGACAACCTGCAGATCGAAGATACCGATGACATGACTAATGAATAATTGAAGCTGACTTGCGCTTTGAAAGAAGCAACAAAGAACATTAAAGATAGATAAAAATCAAAAACCACAAATGTAAACAGATGAAACAATTGATTTAATACGAAAGCGTGAGGAATTACGGAAAATAAAAAGAGATCGCAACCTGAAAGAAGAAGTGAAGTTCATTGTAACCAGTGTAATTGACCATCTGCACGCGATAAGATAAGTGTTTGAAAAGTACATAGAATATAACAAGACTATCTACCTACTCATGATCGGTTACGAAAAAGCCTTCGATTCCATCAACCACGCAACAATGCTCTCGGCTATCAGAAAATAAGGAATACGCGGAAAGATTTAGAGAATCCTTGACCATATTTATGAAAATGCAACAGCTTTAATTAAGTTAGAGACAAGAGGCCCGAAATTCCCTATCCAGCGTGGTGTTCGTCAAAGAGACCCTTTATCTCCAGTCCTCTTCACTGCTACTTTAGAGATGTTTAGATTCTGTAACATTACAACCGAGGTAGGAATTGAAGTCGACGGAGGGCGCCTTTTGACTGTACGGTTTGCAGATGACATTGCAATTTTTGTGAATGACGCAACATCTCTCCAAAAAATTCTGAAAGAGTTAAGCGAACAAGGAAGAAAAGTTGTACTGAACATAAATATCTACAAAACCAAAATTCTAACCAATGGTCCGAACAGTTCAATCTACATCGGGGAACAATGGATCAAGTATGTCGATGATTTCGTTTACCTAGGTCAGCTGCTCTCCTTCCAATCCTGCCAAGATTAAGAAATTTCAAAAATAACACAAAAGGAGTGGAATTCCTTTTGGAATTGAAGCCCTATCTAGCATCAAGCAGCATTGAGAGGAAAAATAAGAAAAGATTATTCGAGATGTGCATTCTGCCTGTATCGACATGCGGATCACAAACTTGGTCAACAACTAGATTTCAAGATCAAAAGCTTAGAACAGCACAGAGAGCTATGGAAAGAAGAATCGTCGGTATTACAATGAGAGAAAGAGTAAGAGATGAGTAATTAAGGGGAAGAGCGAGACTGAAAAATGTAGTAACCGAAGCGAAACATCTCAAATGAAAATGGGGTACTGAGGTAGCCATGTCATCGCGACGTAACAGCAGGTGGAGCCACCGAACGACAGCATGGATTCCAATAGAAGGGAAAATAAATAGAGGCGGACAAAGAAAGCGATGGAAACTTCCAAAGTACTGGAGACGTATGGCTATGGATCGTGCAGGTTGGATTCGCAACGCAAAGGAGGCCATTTTCCGCAAGCTATGATATTTTTGAGTTGGAAAGAGCCAGGAATTTTTTAGATATTAATTATTATTATTATAAGTTAAGATGTACAAAATTTTTCGATTATCATCCAGCAATCATCTTCAGGTAGAAAAGACTAGGGTTGGTAGATGTTTGAAATATAACGAATTTGAAATTGATATTTACAATTGGATGAAGATAATTTACAATGATATGATATGATAGGATGCAGATATGAACAGGTTGTACTTGATTACATATCTTTACCAGTAGCAAAAATTGACCTGACAGGATTGATGAATTCTATGTTAGATGAGGTAGTGAAAAAACGAGAAGTTATCTTTAGTAAAAAAGGAACTCACGGTAACTGTCAAGTTCAGCTCTACTACAGACCGTTTCAAAAATAATTGCACAAAAAAAGCGAAGCCATTTTCAAATGAAATTTTCGTATTGAAGTCCTAGATCAATTTTGATAAACGATGTACCATGTGAAACCTTATGTTGCATAGATTATTTTGGCATATATTTCGTTTTCATGTGTGGTCAGTTGTGGTCATAAGGCCTTATGAAAAAAATTGAGCGTTTTTTATGCAGGATTTCAACATGAAGGCGACAGAATTTTTTAATGAAAGTTGGCAGACAGGATGAACTATCAGTCAGCTTCATCATGACACGGTTTTAGGATTGGCTGAATGTACAAAAAGATGCAATACTAATAAGTTTTACCGAAAAATTGTTGCTAAAAAATCTGACAATATTTTTTCATTGATGAAGATGCTCAACTTCGATAACCTTTGTACCATATGAAAGGCTATTGCAAGCACTTTAATTTGTCAAATCGTTTAGGTTATGTCTGGTCAGCTGAACATAAAAGTATGAATGTTTGGTCATTTCGTTCACCGACACCTACAGACGAAACTGCGCAATACAGAAAATCAAGATTATCACCATTGAATCAGGCTTGTGTTAAGCTTTCAGATGACATAATTTTTTTCGAATTCGGACATCAATTTGTGCAATTTCATTCAATTTACACTTCTACCTTATTTTATGCCACTTTCGCGTAAAAAATGTTTTTAACGGTCAACTGCACACCAGAGTTGGAAAAGTCGGAATTGGAATTGATTCCGATCCGGTATTAATTCCATTTTTCGTCGGAATTGGAATTGGAATTGGAATTGACCTTGATAAACCTCAATTCCACTTTTTCGATAGACCTGCGATAAATCTATTTGTACAAAAATTGAAATCATAGTACTCGGTCGTTGTGTTAACTGTATGCAGAGATAAGAGAGATAGATCGACAGAGATAGCTTTAGTGTATAGTTGAATAAAGGGTGCTTTTTGTGACTTCGATGGGCCCCACAGCCCCGGACAATGTTGTTTTAGCGATTAAGCAGACAATGAAAAGACAATCATCTTTGTTCAATCTGTTATTTAGTTATTTGTAAAGTAAGATAATTAATCAAAATAAAGCAATTGCTGAATTTAGCTCTTGCTAGGATAAGCACAAAAATTGGAGATTAACTAAATTGTTGTACACGCGAAAAACAATTAGTTTGGAAAGAGATTGGTTTGGATTAACGGTGCATTGAAGGGCAGCAACCCTATCATTTCAAATCATAATATAGACAGTGTCAACAAATTATTCTAATAATTAATTATTCAATTACATGAAGTATTATTCAACTTCCAATCACAACAATTAACAATATTGATTTTTAAGACTATAGTTACAGTATATAGATGCGATACGCAACGATGAAAGAAAAACTGTACACTTGCAGTTCACTTCTTAATGTTGAATTCATTTCAATTCGATCGGACTCACTTATACCAAAATGATATCATAAATATCAGTGTCACTTATGCCGTCAATCTTCAATCGCGCTCGCTGATGTGTTGCCGTATACGCTGCTGTGTTGTTGTTCGCTGCCAGGCAGTCGTTGTTGTTACTTCTGTAGATTTATTAATAGATTTATTCGCATCTCATCTCTCTCTCTCAGCGTTTGATTCTTTGCTGACCGTTAACTTTCTTTTCTTTTCTTTTTTTCACGAGATATTGAATATCTCGTTTACGAAACGAAAATGTCGTAGGCTGACCGGCTACATATATACATGAACACAAGAAATATGAACCATGAAAATGAAAACGCACATAGGAACGACGCAGGGAACGGCACACAGGAACAACGAGGATTGGATAAGGGCACGTGGGTTAGATTGAAGCGAACAAACGTTAGATACATTAACATAAGACACTATACGCGACATGCAATTATCGGAATTGAATCTTATTATGGAATTGGAATTGAATTGAACTGTTTCGACTGGAATTGGAATTGGATTTGGAATTGAAATTTCTGCTCCGGAATTGGAATTAAAAGATTTCAGTGGAATTTTTCCAGCTCTGCTGCACACAACTTAACAACTTCTGTTGTATTAACGCTGGTGCTTTCGAGTTTGCGTTTAAAATAATGCTGGTGTTATCAGCTCCAAGAATATGTAGCCTAAGTTTCATCAACATCGCCACATCCGTTCACTGACAAACTTCAAATTTGTATTATTCCCATAATCAGCCATTGCGTGAGTCATCATTTCCCTCACTTTGAAGCCAGAAGGAATTCGAATCTCGGATCAGACAAGGGCTTCTCTCGCCTCTGCACATGTTCACAGCAAACAATAGCATTTCCTTCACGCCGCAGGAATGCTGATTTTGCTGACGCTTGCATTGCGTCCGGTAAATGGAGCAGCTCATCAATGATGAAAAGAGAGTGAGTGACACGTGGGCCAACATGATATTGATATCTGAAATAACATCGTGAGAGCAACAAAGCAGACAATCACTAATTACTTCATTTAATTGGGCAAACCACACCACAATGTTTCCTGAACCATTAAATTAGTTTGACCAAGTAAATAAGTTTATTGATCGATTGTCACCATGCGATTAAATTTGATGAGAATATACAAAAGATATAAAAATTTTTTGTGCTTTGCAAAGATGTAGGAAATGGACTGTATTTATTGAGGTTTATTTTTATTAATAATGAATGCATCAATAAACCTAAAATTATTGCAAAATTATGACAATGTATTATCCATTCTATTGTCGAAAGCATCAATTAATTACAAAAACGATACGATTTATTGTGTCTATACAATTATTGTAATGAAAATGTACTATCATCAATCATCGACTTCTACACCATTTCCACTTTAATTACAGAACTCTGCAGTTATATTCAAGAATCCAGCAGATTTATTTCAGCATTTCAAGTTTATATTTCAGATTGAAGCATTTATATTTTTGACAACAGCATTTTAATTTCAGAGAATTTTTGTGCGTGTGTTTAAATCATTTGTATTTGAGAATGCAACACTTATATTTCAGACTTTGTCATTTCTAATTCAGAAATAGACTTTATATTTCAGAAATGATCATTTATAGTTCATTTTTAGTCATTTATATTTCAGAATTCCAGAAAAGACGATATATATTTAAGAAAGTGTCATTTATATTTCAGATTTGCAGTTTATATTTCAGAAATGATCATTTATAATTCACTTTTAGTCATTTATACTTCAGAATTCCAGAAAAGACGATATATATTTAAGAAAGTGTCATTTATATTTCAGATTTGCAGTTTATATTTCAGAAATGATCATTTATAATTCACTTTTAGTCATTTATACTTCAGAATTCCAGAAAAGACGATATATATTTAAGAAAGTGTCATTTATATTTCAGATTTGCAGTTTATATTTCAGAACCGGTCATTTCAATTTGAGATATCTGCACCTATAATTCAGACGCTAGAAGTAATTCAGAATACGTCATTTATATTTCAGAAATCCCCATTTCACTTTCAGAATTGGTCACTTGCAATCCAGATGTCAAGTTTTAATTTCAGAAACGGTAAAATATATTTCAGAATGCATCAATTTAATTTAAGCACTTCTCAGTTGTCAGAAAATGCTTGCAAAGATCCGAATAGTGTGCAGGAGGCTAAGGTATAAATTGGCCAACACAGATGATTGATAAAATTACTTTTGGTGACAATGCAAGTGTCCGATAATTGTGCAATTTGTTTGAGACCAATGTCAAAAGCAACATTAATACGAATCCTGCCATGCATGCATTTATTCCACCGCGAATGCATTGCTCCTATTACGAACAGCGTCAATGCGTTAAATTTAAAATCTCTGGATGAAAAAACGCATCTTTTATCTTACAAAATCAAATTAAAGAATATTGAATATCTCACAAGGTGATAGAAGCTTCTATTTTATTGAAAATGCCACTTCTGATTTAAAGAAACAAATTCTGAAGAATTCGACATTCTCAAATTTAATTGATGCATTCTGAAATATATTTTACCGTTTCTGAAATTAAAACTTGACATCTGGATTGCAAGTGACCAATTCTGAAAGTGAAATGGGGATTTCTGAAATATAAATGACGTATTCTGAATTACTTCTAGCGTCTGAATTATAGGTGCAGATATCTCAAATTGAAATGACCGGTTCTGAAATATAAACTGCAAATCTGAAATATAAATGACACTTTCTTAAATATATATCGTCTTTTCTGGAATTCTGAAGTATAAATGACTAAAAGTGAATTATAAATGATCATTTCTGAAATATAAACTGCAAATCTGAAATATAAATGACACTTTCTTAAATATATATCGTCTTTTCTGGAATTCTGAAGTATAAATGACTAAAAGTGAATTATAAATGATCATTTCTGAAATATAAACTGCAAATCTGAAATATAAATGACACTTTCTTAAATATATATCGTCTTTTCTGGAATTCTGAAGTATAAATGACTAAAAGTGAATTATAAATGATCATTTCTGAAATATAAACTGCAAATCTGAAATATAAATGACACTTTCTTAAATATATATCGTCTTTTCTGGAATTCTGAAATATAAATGACTAAAAATGAACTATAAATGATCATTTCTGAAATATAAAGTCTATTTCTGAATTAGAAATGACAAAGTCTGAAATATAAGTGTTGCATTCTCAAATACAAATGATTAAAACACACGCACAAAAATTCTCTGAAATTAAAATGCTGTTGTCAAAAATATAAATGCTTCAATCTGAAATATAAACTTGAAATGCTGAAATAAATCTGCTGGATTCTTGAATATAACTGCAGAGTTCTGTAATTAAAGTGGAAATGGTGTAGAACTTGCCCTATTCGTTCATCATCTAAGCTTAAGCACACTGGATAAAAACTCAAGCATGTAGTATTAATTATGCACAAATACGGAAATATGTGGTTTCGAAACAACTATCTTGCAAGCGCCCCAAATGTGGGTCATATGAAAATTTAGGCCTTTGTCCTTCGATACATTTGTGAAACATTCCATTTCAGACCTATAAATGCAGACTGAAAATATGTAAACACCACATATAGATGATTAGGCATTTCTTTGCTGTAATTGTTGAATGTTCTATATCTTGCATTGTTAGTAAACAGTGGAAAATATTAATTTCCATGATATTATTGGCTATTTGTTTCTACGTCAGATCCTCTTTATGGGCAAAAGAATGAGGGAATGCTCATATGAGAAACTTAGCGTATCTTTAAAAGTCATGTAAAGTCACATCAGTCACCAGCTATTCCATTTTAATTTTTTTCATAATATTTGGACGAGGTATATTCTCTCATTTCAGCAATTGAGTGCGATGTCCCCAACTTCAATGTGTCCAATGTTGAGGCCCAACCAATCATAATCAAAAACACCCCAACTGGATTTTCTTTCGATACCAATTTGACAGTGAAATGCCTCAAAGGATTTGTTAACTATTTGGAGAGTACAAACACTAATTCTGCAATGCGTTGTAAACAGTCGAAAAGACAGCCGAATAAAGGGTATTGGGCTCCTGGGGATCTTAGACCTTGTGTTGGTAAGTATCCAACCTTTGGAGTGTCAATGTTAATCAACAGAGGCGTTCGTAAAAAATTGATGTAGTTTCATTCTGTGAATGAGTCAACATTAATCCTCATTGTTGTCGCCTTACAGATGTTGCACGAGTATAACAGAAAGCTACGCAGAAGCTCAAATCAGATATAATAGTGTCAATGAAGGAATGAAGCTAATAGATACAAGCAATAAATAGCCTAGACATTAAGTACAAAGTGCGCATGCATTTTGTTTTGTATACTCCGGGGATCCGGGAAATAGTAATTTACTATTCCTGTGGAATTCCCGGGATCCTGTAAAAGTTTTTAATGTTTCTTTCTTAAGGTAAGTTTACATCGGCAATATTCTTATAAATGGAGAGTTATTAGAATAATACATGACGATTAGCATGCCTTAATGAATATTGGTACAATACAGGGTGTCCCAGAAAAAACTATACCAAAAAGATTTTTGTATCAACATTAAGAACTTTATATTTTTACTCGTTCTAAGGTTGATAGTTTACATAAACGTGTATACATCACAAAGTCACATGCCAAATACACATTTCAAACTCTAGTTCTGTTCAAATTGTAAACCATTAGATCCTATGCAAGCGTCAACTCGTCTTAGGAATAATTTGTAAGCATTGTCAAACATCACCTGATGAAAATTTTGAATTTCTTCTTCGATTCTGCGAGCCAGTTTACTTTTGTTGTTTGGTCTATGCCTGTACACTCTGTCTCTGAGGGCACCCCAGAAAAAGAAGTCACAAACCGACAAATCAGGTGACCGAGGTGGCCACTCAGTAGGACCTCTCCGACCTATCCAACGACTACGCATTTTATCGTCAAGAAGTTTTCTTGCTGCTATACTATAGTGGGGAGGTGCACCATCTTGTTGATATAATTTCTGTGAGTGCCTTCTTTGTGTAAAGAAAGGAATTACTTTGTGCTGCAGTATTTGGCAATATCTTTCACCGTTCATAGTTTGATAGTCAACGTCGTAATCAATAAGTCCTGTGCAACTTATCATGCACCATACGGTCACTGATTGTCGATCCTGAAATCTTTCTAGCTTGACATGTGGGTTACTATCACTCCAGAAGTGTAAATTGTGTTTGTTAACAGTGCCATTTACATGGAAAACTGCTTCATCGGAGAAAACAATAAGCTTGTAAAAGTTCTCATTGGTATTCACTTTCAGTCGTATCCACTCACAAAACTCTAACTTCCTGTCATCATCATCACCTGTCAATTCTTGAACCATAGTGTAACTGTAAGGATGCAAATTCAATTTCTTCAAACATCTACCGACGCTTGACTTCGAAATACCAGTATCCAATGCAATCTGGCGTATTGAAACATTAGGATCTTCATTAACTGCCTCTTGCACGATATTTTGAGAATGATCCCCTGATGCATTCGCAGGGCGTCCACTACCGGCGGCTCTTTTATTGATGTCACCTGATTCCAAAAAGCGTTGTACCCATCTGTGAACTGTACTTCTACCTGGAGCTTCCTCATTGAATTTTTCGTAGTATATTCTTCTCGCTTTCTCAACATTCTCATATGCAACAGCCCAAGCGACCAATTTTGCTTTGCGCTGCATTATAAAACAGTCGAAAGTGAAGTATGAAATTGAATTGAAATTGAATTGAATTGACACAAGTTGCCACAATGGCACCATATAAGAACAGTGTCTAGATATCTATATTTTGAAAGAGATTGTACATCATAGAAATCGATTTCTTGTTTCTGCATTACAGATATCTAATTTGGTTAATTTACTTGTGAAGAGATTCTACATCATAGATATCTAATTAAGTTTATGAAATGAGTTGGCTAAAATGATTAATTAAAAATTATGCTTTTTTATACCAAACCGTAAAATTTTTTGAATTTTAGTTTTCGGCTAAAACATAAATTAGTCAGAACTTGGCAAACTAAAAAAACGTGAAGATTATTGTTTATTACAGACTTGATTAAAATATTCAAACGCATCATTAACAGACTCAAACTAACATTGTCATTTATTTATTGAAAATATTTTAACAGTAATAATTACACTTTGGCTATCAATACATGCACGTACAAGTGTATTAAATACATGACACTAAATGCTATATCATTTAAAAATCTTAGCTGACATATCACAGAATTACTAAATGAATCTCTTGAATCATTCACTCAAACTGCATAAAAATTTGGTATCGTTTTTTCTGGGACACCCTGTATATGCCACATCATTTGTTAAATTTGCTTCAGTTTACTGTGACGGCGTAGACATAGTGGTCTCTGCTCATTGAAATCACTTGGGGCAAAGAAAAATGAATTTATCCACCGAACAATTGTATTAAACGTCAAGCGATTTTAATAGCATAATTAAAAAGAAGCAAATCCGTTCCTATTCGATTGATTACAATTAATTCTGCTTTGTTATACATCCCTTATCAGAATATGCAGCAATAAAACTTAACTTGCTTATACCTCAAATCCGCAGTTTCTGCACTGAACAAAAGGTGGAAACTACCGAATTAGATTGCTTAAGCGTGAAGGTAAAAGAAGACGATTTGTATATTTCTATGTTGAAACAATATTTCATTTCATTTGTAAATTCTCCACATACAATGATATTAGGACACGCTTCATACCGTTCTTTATTGATAGGTCCTACTTCTAGATGAAATTTTTATGACATGATGCAGAGGCTAAAAACTGGTTATCTATTGGAATTAATGAAACACATAAGAACGGTCAATGACTTCAGAACAATAAAGAAATCGCAATAACTAGTCTGTTTAAATAAAGGTTCTTGTAGGGTTTTAACATCAATATGGGTTCTTGATTTTTCATTGGTGGGTTCTTGAGCTTTAGACAGGCTTTATGTAAAGGAATGGATTCTTCATACCAGAAAGGGCTCTTAGACTTCTAATTAATGGTTGTTGGAATATCAGCGTTCTTGATGACTAATCAAAGATTCCTGATTACCATGGCAAAGAAATCAAGAATCAAGGAGTTGATTGCTCAAACTGTATAGCCAGTAGAATTTCTTCGTTTCTATAGCGTATAATTAAAATATCCGCAATTCGGTCCATAATTTATCGCAAGCCATCTAGCACTACAAAGGCTAGGAAGTCAAATTCCCATGCATAGGTGGTCAGTGGTTATCATAATGAGTGATTAATACTCACATGTGTCGTGAGAAAGATTGTCAACTACCAATCTAAAACATTTTCTAGCTTAACGACATGCAATGATACATATCTAAGAATGTCTTTTTCATGAGGTGATATTTTAAGCACTGTCCTATTTTAAGGACGGTGGGAACAAGGGTGTAAAATTAGATTGTTGAAATACAGATTGTTTCATAAAAAATGGATCACCCTTAAACATCGCCTTAACTTCAACTTTGTCTAACTCCGCCAAACTTGAACGAATTTCTCTGAAATTTGGAAGATATGTCAGTTGTGCTTACTAATATCATTGTTGGAAATTTCAAGCATGAATATTGAGTTGTTTTCCTGTTATAGATAAAAAAAGTAGTAGATAATTTGATCTTCATTTAGCAATGTTACACAAAATCATACCTCACTCTTATAAAATTACATTTGTTTCCTTTGTTATGTAATATTTTGTTCTACAAGCCAAAAGCTATCAAGCAAAACAAAAATAAAGAAAATCTGTCAATCAGAGCCAGTATAGCACTATTATTCATCAACAATAATGTAACTGCTACATGTGATTAACTGGACTTCATGAATAATGGGCAAAAGACCGTTCCAGGACACCATAAAATTCAAAAAAATAGTATCTTTAAAAACGACATAAATTCATGAATTTGAACCCTTTTTCAGGTTTTTAAGACCTAAATTCATGAATTTAGTCCATTCAAAAAGTACCATTTTTTCAAAAAATGGTATTTTTAAAAACGACATAAATTCATGAATTTGAACCCTTTTTCAGGTTATGAAGACCTAAATTCATAAATTTGGGCGTTTTTAAAAATACCCAATTTTCAAATTTTTCAAAATCTCAAATTTGAGAATTATAATTTTTACCTTGAAAATCATGACCGTTCCAGGACACCGAAAAAATCAGAAAAGTTAAGAATCACAAATTTGAGAATTACAATTTTCTCGCTTAAATCATGACCGTTCAAGGACACCGAAAAAATCATAAAAGTTAAGAATCTCAAAATTTGAGAATTACAATTTTCATTGCTTAAATCATGACCGTTCAAGGACACCGAAAATCATAAAAGTTGAGAATTTCAAATTCATGAATTTTATCCATCTTTCAGGTTTTTAAAATATATCATGTGACTAATAATATTTCTTTAAAAGTGGAAGAAACAAAAGTGGAAGAAGCCGCAAGAATATATCCTTCAATATAATATGAACGTAGTTCTACTACCCCCTCCCTTCTAACTTCTAGGGGTCCCTTCTGACTTCTAGGGGTCCCTTAAGAAATTTTTTTATTATAAAATGAACAACATAAATGAGTTTTTTAAATTATATGGAACGCAAACTACGACAAATTTCGACCTAAAGAAAATCGCAAATGAATTAGGAATAAAGAATTTTCATGTTCTAATGAGAGACGAATTACAATTCCTAAAAAATAAGCCAACAGGAACCTTCAGTTCCCGGAACAAAGTTCCATCAATAACTGTAAATTTCGTAACCAATCTTCACACTTCAGACCAAAAAGGCGTACATTGGTCAGCAGGCGTTAAAAATCATCAGCAGAACTATTATTTTGATTCATACGGTTTGCCCCCTACAAATGAAGTAACAGAATTACTTGGAACGGGAACATACAATACGTTTCAAATTCAAACACCAGGCACTACCTATTGTGGACAATTATGTTTATACGTTTTGTACAAATTACAAAAAGGAGTACCATTTCTAGATATAATGTTAGAATTGAACGAACCGTAGGTTCTATGGCTACGCCTAACAAGGGAATTTCATTCCCGAAACGTTAGTTCCAATAATAATAATAATGATAATTAAAAATCACTTCGTTGTAATTCATTTTGATAAAATCGGCCTCTGATATTTTCATCATCTAAATCTTTGATTTCGTAAGTAATCGGATAAGTTTGATTTATTTTACAAACTTCAAATACCTCTTTCGTCCAGTATCCGACGAAGCCTTTTTCAAATTTATTCTTATACTTAAATATTCTAACTCTATCACCAATTTTAAATTTCGGCTTAAGTTTCTGCAAATTCGGATTACTCTCATTCGAATAATTATTTTCGAATATTTTCTTTCGGATTAAATCAGGGTCGTCAGAAGCATTCTTTGGGGTTTCTTCAATACCAGAATGAACTTTGTTATTGTACTGCTCTACAACTCCTGGTAATATCTTCAACCATTTCTGATTTCTTTGCTCAGTAAATTTCTTGAATAATTTATTTTTCAACGTCCGATTGAATCTTTCTATCACTACGGCCTTCCCTGCATTTTCAGTTGAATAAACTGAGCCTGGGCGATGACTTTCGTCTGTTTCAAATAGTGGCTGAACGTTTCGGTATAAAATTCCGACCCTTTATCAACAAACAATATTTTTGGCTTTCTTTTACTTTCTTTAAAGATTTCTTCAAACGCATATTTAACTGATAGACCACTTTTATTTTTTAAAGGCTTTACCCAAGCATATCGTGTATATAAATCTATAACGGTCAATGCGTATTTGTAGTCCCTTTCATTCGGCATATGAATAAGATCAGCACTCCAAATATCATCTTTATTAAATACTTTTACTTTCAATAAATATTTAGGCCTTCTGCATTCTTTATGAATTTCAGACGCATAGCGGCTTGGGTCATTCGAAATTTCGGACGCGTAGGTTCGAGCGTTGCTCTCAGAGTTATTAGTTTCATTTAAACCCTGTCCGAATAATATTTTAGCTTGTAAAGCTTTCTTAACAAACATTCTTTCAATTTTTTCTCTAAATGTTGGATTTTGAATACTATCTAATTCTTGAATCATCTTCTTATCAGCTGCATGTCGAGAACTTAGATCATGATTTCGATAAGCTAAATCATGCCTGTAAGCTGCGGCATCTACTCTATTTATTGGTTCTTCACCTGGTTTCGGATTATTATTCTCATCTAGTCTTATATCTAATCGAGTTCCTGGACCGGTATATGAATGACCAGGAAGATGTTTTTCTTTCGAATATTTACTCCAAATAAAGCCAGGAAAGTTTTCTAATGTTTTTTGTATATCACCACCGAAGTGGTATGGAACTTTGTTCTTGTCACCTCCAATATGCTGACAATTTGAGTTTTTATTTTTGTTTAAGAGATAATTCAATAAATCTAAATTCGAAATTTTTAATTTAATTAAATTTTTGGAATTTGTAGAATTCATTTTAAAAGATAAAATAAATGTTTTACCTTATCATACTAGGACTTAGATATATTCCAGAACCATCTTTTGTTTCTTTAATTTCAATCAAATCATCAACATTGTGGAGAATATTTTTAAGAACTCGTTTTCATTCATCAACTAATTTTAATTTACTAATAAAATTATCTACTACTCCTTCACACCCTAGCAACTTTCTCTAACTCTCTATTATGACGTTTTTGTTCTTCTAATGCTGCCTTCTCTGATTTATTTTTATTTACTGCTTGGACAATACCAGCTGTCCCACCTGCAACACTTCCTGCAGCTGCTATGCCACCTATTAATAGGGGAATTAATGGGAGAATCCCGCCATTCTTTTTTTCTTGTAATTGAATATTCTCTATCATTGGTTTACTTATGTAATACTTTTTTTTTGTTAATCGGTAATAGTTTTAGGGGTATTTTTGTCAACAATATTACGTAATTTTAATTCAACAGTTTTATTATTATTACTTTTCGGTTGCGACATTTTTAATAAAAAAATTTTAAGTTATCAAACATAAATAACACAATTACTAAGTCTGCCACTGAAAAAAGCATTACCTCCTTATAACTTAGAACACCACTTTTAAAAAATTCAATTTTAATACCAATCACATCAATCACTTCTCAATACCATTTTCTTAAGTCACTCACTCTACATCTATTCAGTACCTAAAATCCCTTAAAATTATACCACTTCTACTCAAAAACCCAACTCCAACCAATAAGATTATGTTCAACATACAATACAAATCTACAATAACCCACACAACCATTCATCACCTCACATCCTTAGTATTAAACCACCAACTCTCTCACAGAACCCACACACTTCAGATAACCATTCACCCCACACCCTGTTAACAAATATTTTAACAACTCCCCATCAACTTCTCCCAATAAAACAAATAATTAGTCATCACCAACCCAACACACTATAACAATTTATCCACTATCAAGCAATTATTCACCCTATTCACTACTTTATATAAAACCAATCACCCGACAATACACCTACTACATTACATAACTATACAATTCTTCATACAATAAAGAACACCCCCAATTCTCCCGCAAACAAAGTTCCATAATCTACACCACACAATTTTACAACTCCTAATCACTACCACATCCCTAACCCACAGATAACTTCCCATCCTAACAATCAACTCCTACCTCAAACTGAAACCAAACATTTCAGAATCTAAATAATAACAAACCACAAAAATCCCATCATAAAGCTCCCTAAACAATTGCCTCAACTAGAATTAGCCTAGTAAGTGCACAAGCAGATACACCTACTGGTCCCTTCTCACAGTCTTGATGTGTAACGATACCTATATTCTATTGTGTACTCCCACCGAACTATACCACCATCTCCCTAACGATACCTGACTAAGATCCCCAGTAGCCTCAAGTGTATCCTCCTATGTAGCAACTGTCCACCAACTAGTCAGATCAACTCTCAGAACGGTGTCACAACACACACTTGCACACGACAACCGTCTGATCTGTAGTGTGTGATAACATACACTGTAGTGATCACTACAACCACTACGATAAGTCAGTCTTAATAACATCAACTGACACATACTGAATTCATTCTCGCCCACGGTAAGAGATATTCCACACAAAATAGCCCATACTGATGTCTCCCAACTAAGCATGTTCCCTCTCAATGATGCGTACTCTGATATCACTCCCCATAAGTCTCGCATCCGCATGTATCTAATACCCCATACCCAATGATGTGTGCCTGTCCACTTCTCCCCGAATATGACTCACATCGACACATGAAGTCTAATAACAATGAACAGATCCGCACTGGCCTTACCATGTCCAACGTACATATCAGAGTGTCACACACCCTAGTGTCCATACCACGCCCACTCATTCGTAATATAGCTTAGTCTCTTCTCATCCCTATAATAATACACACACTCATGATCCTCACAACTGTGATGTCTACGTTAGTACTAATTCCGACGCTACTCACCCTACTGAACCATCTGCATTCCCAAAAGATTCTACGCAGTGTGTCATTAGGCTCTTCCACGATAGCCCTCATCTATGTGTCGTTCCAAATTCCTCAACACAAGCTCCGTCATCTTATCAGTCACACTCAGTACTATCACTGACTCACTCCACATGACTTGAGTCCAACGTTGAAAACACTCTAAAATGATCATGTTCTGCGGCTCCCACTCCCACCCCATCTGTTCCGACACCCTCTCATGTCGTGACCACTTTCTGTACAACCCACCAATGGTATGCGCTCACTGTGCTGATGTCACAAGTCCATACATAACACTACCAAAAAGAGGGACATAGTCAATATCACCCAATAATCCATGACCTGACTTGTCAAGTGACACTATAGTCCTCTAATAAAGTGCACGTCACACTGCCGCCCACTAGTGCATGTCGAGTCATATCCTCTACTATCTCGTCACGAACATGAGTATCAGTAATACCTCACCCCCTGTCAGACAACCCAAGTCTATGTCTAGCTACTATACAACTCAATACTAGGACTCTCCACAGATTACTTGACACGCTCCACGTAAACCGTCAAGACTCCCTGTCTCCAGTGATCTTCTTATCATGCCGTGCCCTTCTACTATGTACTGCTCAAATCTCAGTTCATGATCTTCTTGTATCCTGTGTCCCATGTAACCCAAATCGCCCCACCAATATAAACCTCGCCATCATAACTCAAAGCCACTCTCTATCGTTGTCTTGTCCCTCTCTAGACGTGAACCCACCACTCAATGTACACTATACACTAGTGTCGACGTGCTACGCTTATAACACAATCCCTCTGTGTATCCTAGACACACCATGATCACAGTATGAGATCATGTGTATCGCACCAGCCCTTACATCCCTCCTATATCTCTCGTTAGCACTATGACTACGACGCCCACACACACTATAAGTGTGACGTCAAATACCTAGTACCCTTAGTGTGTAGGTGTCTCTAGCACATAGCAGATGATAACTCTCGACACTGTGCACCTTACACAACTTAAACTCTACCAACAATCACTTAATTCCAGAGCGTAGAGTGTCACTGACGACTAGTGTGTATACTGTTCAATCACAAACGCGTATATGTGTGTGTGCTCTCACTCCTAGTGTGTGCCCCGCCGCCTGCTCTACAAACCTCCAACACATGTCCTGAATACCGTCAGATCCGACCGATGACTATCAAATGTCACCTCAGATGACATGCACATCGTACTCCTAATCTCTTAGTCTGCCGCCATCATAACATCACACATAGAAAGCAAGATGATCTCTCTCTGACCAGCGTGTCCTGCCCTAATCCCCATACACACTCGTGAACTGCAGTCACTCCATCATCGTACAACTATATCCCTTGCACTATCTACATCTTGCTGATACACTTATAATCATAAATGCCATTCTGACCTCACAACCGTGTATAGTAAAACAGATCAGTCGTAACCCAACTACTGTCATCACACCGTGTCCATACTACACTATGTGATCTATGTGCTCCAATAATACTATGTCAGATCTATCCTACTCAGTCCTGTATAATAGTCAAGTCAAAAATTTATATATGATATCCACACCACTCACACTCTGCGCACATGAATAAACTGTTCCTGTCAAAGTGACAATGTCACTATGTGTAGTTCTGTCAGCCCCCCAAAACCGCCTCTTTTCCGTACTGTTGCTCAAGTCTGTGAGTCTCCAGATACACTCAACGCAATTCTAAGACCGTTCCCCACTATCGTCGACAATATGCGTCCCCCCCGCACATCTCCTCTATATCCTAAATATCCATTCCCCCCCCAACTCTCACAATATGGCAGACCTACCAATCTCACTCGTGCTAATTCGCGTCTGTGTGCAACTGCTATATCTACCGCCCTACGTAATAGAGAACATTAGTGTGATCCTACTATCTATCCCTCACACCAACTATCACGACCCACTGTGTGAAAAATAATAACAATGCGCAACCCCGCATATCGTCAGTAATCACTATCATACCTGAAGTGCTGAAGACTACACTCAAGCAGTCCTACGGTCTGCGTGAATAGCTGCTCTGTGTTGACCACCAATGTCTCCTCTACATAACATGTGTGTAATCATTAGTCAAATAATCGTGTAAATAAACTGTACTCCAACCTGAATAATGCATGAGAAACCCACATAATAAAAACACCCAGAATGTTATAGCACAGAATCTCATCATAACAAAAACTGACCCCTGATCTCTGTATGTCAAATCCGAAGTGTCGTGAGATCCACCTCTAACCCTCATAATAAGGTGTGACACATCTAGAAGTGACTCTCTCTCTGTGTCGTCTATCACTATAATAGTCCGAATCTCCCTTGAACAACCACCCATAAGATCTTGTCACTGTTGTAATCGAATGTCTCGAGACTAGTAACGCGTAGTAATCTGCTATAAATTCATCCATATCACTCTAGATTCCACTATTGTCGTTGATCAAGAAAAGGAATAAACCCTTGACCACTGGACAGTGAGACTATTAATCACCCTATCTATGTTTACATCTTTCACACTATGTATTAAAATATCCTCACATCTAGGAAACCCAAACCCTCCCTAACTAAACCCCAAAATAAATAACCATCCCTCAAAACACACTAAATTCAGTACTTATTGTGTACACGTCGTCAATAACAACGCTAAAGTGAGACCCTTAAAAGATTGTGAACTAGAAAACTGAAGACATAATCATTAATCTCCAATCCTGTGTTCCGCTACTCCCAACCAACTAACACACCTATTCCCACCCCTCAGTACCCTAATCACTCACTACACAATAATCCCTCGTACTTAAGATAAGCAAAGTATCACCGAATGAACCTATATCACTGTTATATTGTACGTAAACTACGTATGAATGTAACGAGTGGTGTCATTGATCCTATGACTGTCTCTATAGCAAGTGACTCTAGACTACACACCTGCTGATACCACACACAGACAAATCACAGTATCGTGTCACTGTGTCACATGAGTCCATAGAAGTCTCCTCCCAAAGAATCAAACATCAAACACCGACACTGCAATTTATACAGAGAGTGTCAGGTCACTCTACACACTCTACCACACATCAAGAGATGTATCCTTCTGCAGCCATTAGTCATCGATATCCCTCCTCTACTCACTATCAGACCCAAAAAAAAGTGCCGCATAGCATCCGTCTATCTGAAGAGACGACAATTACCACTCATCCCTTATAGAGATAAGAATCGTCGCAACACATACTCATTCGCAAGTCACCCGTAACACACTTGTAACCAACCAACTGTGACACTCGTATGTGTGTCTACACTTGTCTGATCCAACAGTATACATCGGAAATCGTTGAATACTGCTTACACACCTCCTAATATCAAATGCACCGTAGTTAACACTGATAAGTAATACTGATATATGCGAGCCACATGTGTGACTCCATTGCCCACTGTGCCACAATCTAAATGATCTCCAGCACCTGTGTCTCACTGTGCATCTAACCCTCTCAAAACGTCACACACATCCTGCATGAATATGATGTAACCACGTTTCACCTCCAGAAATAAGATGTTCCATGACATTGCATGATAGATGAATCTACCCAAAGCAGTGTGTGTGACATGTCTATGATTATACAATACGTCTATCCCAATCATTAATGATCAGTCGATCCCGTATAGCTCTTAACACCACACATTCTTGTGTCACTGATCGCATTGGTAAATATATTGATGTTCTCCCCTTGCAGTAGAAAAGAAACCCGAACAACTATTCAAACAGTCTATGTCACTGTTCATTGATCGTGACGTCTACCCCCTAACAACACTCAATGAATCACCCACAACTATTGTGTGACCTCTTACTCGCCGTGTGATCAGTGTCTGACATAAATAACACCACACCGAGTGAACTCCACAAGCCCTTTAATACAAAGAATTAGTAAGCGACTACCAAATATGCCATGTACACGCTTATCACCCATCAGCATCTCTTGTGTCCTATGTCCCCAGATCCGTGTGAGCGTCGGTCACTCACACCAGACGCTCAATAGCTTTTCCTCTCAACTGTTCATATTGTGTCTTCTCCCTTCTCCATCCCATTCTACGCCTCGAACCAAATCACTACTCGCGTCCACCTCAACATCTGTCATCCAACATGTGTGACTCGTGTGTGTTAAACAGTAACGGATCTGCATTCCCTCTCACAATACTGAGAGACATCAACTTTGACGTATCACAACTCTCACCACACTGTCCTCACGTCTCCCCATCCCACTAATGTTGTGCCACACAATAAACCTAATAGTAGTGACGCTCTCACTCTCCACCGTCTCATAATTCTTATAAGATGCTCCGAATCACACGATATCTATGAACACATATAGTAACCACTCGTGGCCGTCGCCACACCCACCCGTGTTCTGTGCAGTAGTGTGCTCAAATGATGTTAAAAAAACCCTCAAACCATATCAAAATCATCTCCATCCAGATGTCACCACCCACTCCACAGACTCATAACCACATCTCTACATCTCATTCATGTGTGTCACTACTGTGTGTGTGCTCGTGCCGTGTCCCTAATGATAGTGTGTCTCAAGTCCAGTCGTACGATCTCTGTGTTGCCCCCATGTCTCTCTCACCCTCTCCCCGTACCACTCCAGACTACCAGACAGTCATATACTCACTGAACGCCTCTGACCGAATCATCAGTGATAAAACAAAACCCTGTGCGCCCACCACCATACATTACTCGAGAAATACTTATACTCTCCCCCCCTCCCTCACTTCATTCCGTCCACATCATTAAAGTTGCGCATCTCTTCTTAGCTTATTATAGTCTCACACGCCCATTAGCCACACCATAAGATCAGTTGTGCACTCCCCTGTAACCTCCATACTTATGTGCCTCTCCAAGCATCTGACTCATACCATACACTGAATGTCCCTATCAAGTCGTCTTAACTCTCCTGAATTATAGTGAGACGAGAGATATACAGAAGATAACCCCTCGTAGTGTCCCCCGCACACATGTGTCCACGCAAGAGAGTATACTCCCAACAATGAGTGTACAGATAATCTATAGAGCTACACAGACCCAAAATCTATCTCCTTGTCAGAGTCACAATACATACCTGAACTGTGAATGATATGTGCACTCTCTTATCCCCACTCTCCTCGCGCTACCTGTGTGTTTACTCCACTCTCCATAATCCCACTGCGATGTAGTCTCTGCTCTCTCCACCTCATTACAGTCATCTCTGTACAATCATCCCTTCTAGCTCATGTCATGTCATCGATCTGTGACAGACTACTCTCTCTAAGTAGTGTGTATCAGTCATACTCAAGATCTGATGATCACACAGTATGTGATGTACGTCCCATCCACCACACATGTACAATTCGTCTGTGTGTGTGTGTCCCGCTCACAAGCCATCTATATACCCGCCCCTCATAAGCGTCATATGTGAACGCCACATAGAAGACGTAATGCAGTAGCACATCCCACCACCTCTCCACCATGTACATGTCTTTCATTTGTGTCTCACTCACTGTGCTCCTAAGTGTGTCCCGACTCAACCTATCACTCATGACCCCTATGCAGCCTCTTCTACCCATCGATCAACACAGAGTCCTACTACCTCCAAGATCACACCCCCAAAAAAACAAACCCCCAACCTACCATCAGTGTGACAACACACTCTTAGTCCCTACTGACCAATATCACCACCCTCCACATGTGCAGACCTCTCTCATGTGACTGTCCCGACCTCCCCCACACTCTTCTCCTTCCCCCACCCATCGATCTATATATCGCCCAACCAAATACCCATATACAGAACGCTCATGTCGCTCTAGTGCGCCTCTCCCCTTCATCTATTGATTATACAATCTGCCTGTCGTAATCAGTCATGTTCGAACTACTATTCAAGACCCTTGTTACTATATGTGTATACTACCTATAAATCTGCCATCACAGTCTCACACATGAGCTAACATACATGCGAGCTAATGCCAACACAGAACACTGCTTGTGCCTACTTCTCCCCCTCTTTCGCTAGAATCATAATTACTTATCTACACAACTAGATCATCTAAAATCATCAGTAAAAAACTACGTCTCTGTGCGTGCTCATTGCCCGTCTCATAGCCCACATCTCTTGAAAGACTTGTGTGCAATGGTTGTGTCCTGCACGCTCCTGCAACTAATCAAAAGCTCGCTATCTCTACGTGTATTGCTCCAATATGTTCTGCTACACTGTTGATATGACTAGCGTAAGTGTCCATTGCCGTCCAATTATGACCCTTCGCTCTGTGCCTCTTAATGTGTATCTGACTGTGACCACTTGCTTGTAACCCTATATGTCAAAACTAGAAAGTGTTCCTCTCCATCCATAAGTCACCTATACTCGCTTCCTCGTCAGATTGTCCGTGATCTCCTACCATCTAATGTCCACCAGTATGCGTTGTCTCCAAGAGTGCCCCTTACTCAAAGCTCTCTGTTGTCGCTCCCAATTACCTCACCAAAGAATCTCTGTAAGGCATACCAGATCCTCTCTACACACTCGACTAAATGCACACTAGCTATCTAGCCTAGATCCTAAATCACCCCCATCCTAGATATTAATACGTCCACATGTCCTATTGTGCAGCTAAAACTGTGCTCATCTCTACCAGACTTGACCACACAGTGATCCTCCGCTACAAGAAAGACGCCTCTGCACACTACTCCACGCTACTTGTCACCGACTCCTACAGATCATCCGTGTACCTGTGTCACTAGTCACACACAGTGAGTCCATTAAAGTTCCCCTAGCAGTAACATCTATCACAACTAATGTGTCTACCCTCAAGCTCATATGAACCAGACACTCCTCTTCGCAATATCCCCTATCTAATCAGTAGTGTGTCACACGTGAAGATGTCTGCAAAGTAACTCCCCCTCTAACTCCACCTAGCCTAGCCTCATCACGAACTATCATCACTACCTGAACTCTGTGCAAATCACCCTCCTGTAATTTTTACTACACATGAAGCTAGATATTCCCATGACACTGTCTCTCCTCACAGCCCATTCAACCATCACAGACGTAATCCAGTGTGTGTAGCTACGTACTTTACCATTGTTGCTGTGATCAAACTGACTCGCTCAACACTCTCACCCTCGTTAAGCCACCCCCAACACACCTGTCAATATGCTCTGCCACCTACATGGTAGTGTGCACCAATGACGTCCCCGTGTGTGTCCGTGCTCCAGAACCATCAAGTCAGTCGATCATACACATATAGTCAAACTCTTCTCCTCTACGTATGACCTATCCACTCTCACACCATTTAATCAAACCGACCTAGAGATCACTATCAGACCTCCCCTCCCTAACACCCCAATCCCTAGTGTGTGCGCAGATCCTCGTATTGACAGTAAGTCCTCTAACAATCTGTAGTTTCAAATGACTACATAGCTATTCCTGAAAGGTACCCCAATAACAATCAATACGTTATGTGTCATCCTCCCTCGTCTCAATGTGATGTCTTGTACCCTATCCACGCTGTGACCACCCGAACAAGTAGTACCACTCCTACTACTGACACACTTGATTATAGCATGTGACTGCATGTTGTTCGACACCACTATGAATGTAAATCTGTGTGCCTACAAAAAGAGAGTACTTGAACTCACCTCTCATACTAGTCTCCTCATATGCACAAAAGCTCCGTCCACAGACACACCCACCTCTGTATGTCAAATAGTGTCCAGACTCGAGATTCATCTCTAAGACTTACTACCAATCAATGAATTAGTGCTACTCCACGCATATATACCCCTCATGACCTTACTAATCTAGATAGCGTGTAACATACGCAGTAATCCTGAGTAATATGCTCCATACTCGTATCACCTCCCCATACTACAGCCATATCCTTCCCAAGATACTCCCACCTCTTCGACCCCGCGCCTATATTGTGTGCTACAGCACTAATAGTGCTACTCGAACACCCTCAAGAACGCGACGTGAATCTCGCCATCCTACAACACCAGATATCCATTCTGAGTCACTCCGTGCGAGTACTCCCCCCCCCCAACGTGATCGCATGCATCATCTCTCACTCACGCCACTAACCTGTGTGACGTGCTAGTCAGGATATCCATCCCCCCATCACAACACCATCATATCCGATAACCTATATTTAACAACATCTAGCAATACTATCTCTGACATACGCCTGCGTGTCCCACATCTGACCCTATCATGTCACAATCAGACTGTAAGTGTCTCCAACTCTACACACCTGACGCGCGATCACACCACAGAAACCGAGTGCTCTCACGTCCAATCCTTCTCTGAAACCCCCACTCTCTACCAATCATATCCTACCGCTCCTCGCATACAGTGACCAATACACCGAACATCTCTGAGAGTGGTCACGAACGCCTCTGCCTATGCCGAGTCCCTACCACTCCATTCACAGTGTCTATCCTGAGTTCTGCCACAATCTACATCTGTCATCCACTCTGTGTACTGAGAACCTCAAGTAGCACCTCCAAATTTTCATTAAACTTATACTCTAGTTCCAACTAATATATCCCTGTGCAATCCCCTCGCGACCCCTATTATGTATTCTAATTCCTTGTGAAACCACTCAGATCAGACCTCCTGTGAGACATCCCTAAAAATCCTCACACTCGTCGATAGCACTCTCTATCTCCATGCACTTCATTAACGATATCGTCAATATGTCACGCAACTATCACTCTACTAAGTCTCTCTCTAATAATAAAAAGTGTTAGTCTCCATCGTCCACCCACTCATACTAGTACCGTCCTCGCCCGCTAGCCCCCGTTCGTGTGCACACATAATCACACACACTCACACTGAATGTCCAGTAACAATCCTATCCATGATGATAGTACCCAGATATCAGTCGCATATGTGCAAAACTCAGTCTATCCTCACCATGAGCTCCTGCTATAATCTAAGCACAAACAATATCAAACTCCTCTGTCAACCATCTATTACCGTCCTCTCCGATCGCTCCCTCACTGACCTCCGCCCTAGTCCTTATACCTTTTCCTCGATCCCCATCTCTCTTTCTTTATCAATCATGAGTCGTGACCAATAATGTGCCATTGAACTGATCTTTGCCTTGTGTAATGAACTAGTCGACTGCGCACTCCCTACTCATCATCTCTAATAAGCACAAAGTTACTTGTGACAATCTACCACATAACCTATCGCACACATGTCATGTGTGCGTGCATACACACCCACTCTCCCCTGTCGACCGCTTCCAGTCTGACGTGTGTGACCAACAATCAAGAATGACCAGGTCCACAACACCCACCGCATAAGTTGATGTATATCCTTATAACTGTACTATTGCCGTCTGAACATCCCCGATCTGTACGTGCCCTCCTCCAATCCCGGCATGCTGTCACTACGTATCCTACGTGCATGTGTGAGAGAGCCGTCTACCTCCATATCTCCTCGCCTCATCACCCTAAAATGCATCACCCTGCCCGTCTGTTAGTTCTGTGACTGTGATAACACTAGTAGTATAGTCCTTACCCGCCACCCATATCGATATGCTTATGTGACAGCTTCTAAACTATCTAATAAGGACCACCCCAAATTCCCATTGATGTGTGAAATTACCTTTGAAGCCACCCGACTCACCACGAACTAGACCTCCCATTTTTAACGAGACACCTCATCCTTCCAAATGCGCTCTACCAACATAATACTGTCTATATGTATAACATTACTATGCTATCTCTAGATAATGTATACCATGCTCTACGATAGTGTGCACTACTCTCGCTCTAAAATGTCTCACCCTAATACTCTATCTCTCGCTACTAATCTATCAACTACTAGCTCATCAAACACATTCTTTTAAAGTCTCTCGAAACCAACACCTTCTCGCCCGTGTGCACCATACTCTATCCACTTGAGCCAGCTTCAGTCCTCACCGCGCCTCCCCATTCAGTAATTATCCAGATACATAGTCTAATAGTTAATTTATTATCTCATTGCATCTACATGTGTGCTACATCAAGAATGTTCACATAAAAGTCGCTCCTCTGTGTGTCCCCTATCTCATCATAGTGTACTATTGCATGAAGTGACGTGTGTTATCCCCTTCTCCTGAAATCCCTGTCCAATAATTCCTCCTAGAACTAGTCGCACAACGCAGATTCGTCACTAACCTATCTAAGCCCCCCATATGTGCCACATTTGATACTCTGAGACATCTATTGTGTGTGTGTACATACCCTAGTCCGACTGGTGCCTCTGAACCCGATTGCGTTGCCTTAAATCCTCTTAACCCCAGAGTGTCACTAACGAGTAGTCTGCTGTGTTCGCTCTTAGTATAATCATTCTCTCCAGTCTGAGCTCGTGCGTATATACACTGTTGAATGATCTGTGCCGCGCGACAGTCTCGCCATCCCCAACACACTACATCTATACATTCCAAGAACACCGCCACTCGCGTATCAATACTATACCCTCTCCATGAAGTATAATCAACTTGCCCTGAATATAGTCTTACTAATCTGTTACTCCTTGTCCTCAGTGTGTCCTAGTGTGACCACTTTATAAGAGTGAGCTCTATAGTCATATCTCGTACATAGATACCAATCAACAACTCTGTGAAGCTACCTACAGCACACAGTGTCAACCATAACCTCACTAATACAACCAACAAGCTGTCAGCCGCTCTGATAAGCATACATATACGTTATATGTGTGTATACGTAGTTCAGCATTCCCAATGTCCTACTATTCTTGTGTGAGTCCACTTCGCCTGTCGTGACGCGCGCTCTAAAGATACATGACCCCTCCTCGTTTAGAATCACACCCTCTGTGCATGTCAGTCTCATGAGTGTGATAGACGCAATCACACGGTGTTGTTACTGATTCCGACATGCACTATAGTAACCGCACTAGTGCTACTACGCTGGGTGTAGAGAGCAATAACTGCTGTATTTGCTATCTCATGCCTAATCCTCCACCACATGTGTCCTTACTAAAATTATTTAATGTCAGTGTTGAATTCTATTTTGTATGTTTCCACCTCATACTTACCTGTGTGTTAATTAACCTATAATACCCCAAAACTATTCACTCGTCTTATTCTATAGTAATACGTGTCAACCTTTATCATACTCACCATGACGTACTCTGTAACCTGAATACTACACCGTTTTTTGTGTGCAAACAATATTCTTACTAATAACAAATAAGCTACGCTCTCAATTGACAGCAGAAGAAATCATGTAGAGAAAATATTACCGTTCAACATACTATATTATGACTCATTTAGAAAGCTATATATATTCTTTCGCTTCAGTAACCAAGAATTACCATACAGTTTAATATATTGAGTTTTCCTACTTCTCGGTCACACAAAACACATAATGATGAACATAATACCTCATGGTATTCTATCTCATTATAAGGATGCAACTCAGAAAGCTTTGATAAGAATTAGTGATAAAACAAAAAATTTTCCCTGAGATACTGGACTCTACTATACAAAAATGACCATGTAATATAGACGATTGATGTTCAGATTGAAGTCAAAAAATGCTTTTACTTTCCTAACAGAAATGTAACGAGACCATACAAAGAAAACATATTATGGTATAACATCAGAAAGCAATAACGGAGAAAAGTACATGTTGTTGAAGGGAGAAGACTGTAGATCTAGGTATTATCGATGTCAAATGGAAGATTCTCATCACCCAAACATTACATTCGAAAACTATTATTATAACATAAAATCGTAGAGTGGTTCACAAAATTATATAGACGTTCTAATCTACCTTCCCCCCCCCTCCACCACAAATCCCACCCCTCCAACCCTCATCAAATCGGCTATGACAAAAAATAACCGTCTGAGTGGTTTGTGTTAGTGGTTCTTTTATTAGTGATATGGAGATTTATGGAAACGTGTTCATTGCTTCAAATTAAAGTGCACACGTAAATCATTTATGGTACAGACTTTAGAAAATGTGCGTAATAGACAAAATATTGAAATAGTTTATGATAAAGATAGGTTTCAAAATTTAACAAGGAAACCTACATATAAAAGAACTACTAGATTTAGTGATGAACTATGTGCTGTACATTTACGTCGAATTAGCGTAAAACATGATAAGTTTAATTTCATTGGATTCACTATATTAGAATTAGCTAAACTATTTATGTATAGATTTATATATGATTATTTAGCACCTGCTTATGGCAAAAACTATAAATTACACTTTACAGATACCGATTCTGTTTTCTTAGAATTAACAATACCGTATAATTCTACACTTGATGAAGAAATTAATAAAATAAAAGATATCATTCATCCTTCTGATTTATGTAAAGTAAAAGATGAATTAGAAGGAAATGAAGATTTCATAACAGAAGCTATATTTTTAAAATCTAAATGTTACTGTTATGATACAACTAATAATATTAAAACACATAAAACATTAAAAGGAATTTCAAAGGCATCAGTGGCTAATCAAATAACATTTCAAGATTATAAAAATGCATTATTTAATAATGAAATAAAAACAGCATGTAATTATAGACTTAATTCAAAGAAACATAAAATGTATTTAAAAGAAGAACATAAATTAGCATTAGATCCATTTGATGATAAAAGAAAAATTTTACCTGATGGAATAACTACTGAACCTTTTTAATTTTCTAATTTCTAAGATAGACAAATTTGATATATATAAATAAAATAAAAAAATATTATAACACTATATTTGTATATTTTTATCACTCGGAAACAAATTTCTATCGACTTCAGCAGTAGAACAAATGTTCGATAACTCTATCATGAATTTTTTTATCAATATTAATTGTAATGAAGCCATAATCTTTTGACCAAGCATTGTTACACGATTGTTTAAATTCATCTTTATTTCTTACACATAAATCTCTTAACAAATCACTTAAGTTTCTTGCATTTATTTCAAATAGTATAAATATATTTGCATTCTTTCTAATAACACTTCCGTCTAATGAATACATACTTTGTGTTAAATAAAAAACACTACAGTTATTATGTCTACCTCTTGTGAAATAATTTCTCTGAACTGACTGATTTCTATCATTAACACAATCATCAAAAATTACACAATGTTTCATTGTTTTATCTAGTTTACTAGGATCTTGCATATTACCACTATCATCTATTAATTGTATCTTTATATGCTTATTTTTATTGGATTCTACTAACTGATTATTTTTTGCTGCTTCTTCACACCACGAACTTATTTCTTCTTCATCTTCAGATTTTTCATATTCTTTGAATAATGAAGCAATTGCTGTTTTTTAAGATTATTTTCAAATCCATATTTTAAAAATTGATAGACGGGTTGTTCTGCCGTTGTTGTATAAATTATAAGATTGTTATAATCCAAAAAATTTGGAGTCGTTAAAATTTTAAATAATAGATACGTTTTTCCACAACCTGATCTTCCACAAATAACTGACAAAACTTTATTAGATAAATTTGGATGATGATTAAATTTAAGTTTTTTTTTATTTAATGGAGGTACTTCACTCATTTTTTAATAAAAAAATTTATTTTTATTTTATTTTTATTTTTAAAGAAGAAGAAGAAAATTAAACTTCTCTAGCTTCGCGTGGGAGTTTATACCTCCCGAACCAAAAGATCTATCATAATCTCTTCACCTCCAAAATTTATTTCTTGTCCTTTTTCATCAGTGATTCTAATGTTAATGTTGTTAATAGTTTTTCTTGTAATAGGGAAATATATTAATGTTTGTGGAATTACATTTAATCTATAACCAATGGGTACAGTAAAAGCTGGAAAACTGAATATTAAATTTGACAATTTACCATTTATATATCCTCCTTCAATAATGTCACAATGTACAACAATTGAATTTATTTCAGTTATTTTTGGAATCTTCTCACCTAAATGATAACCTTGACTATAGGTTTGTTTATTAAATCCTAATAGCTTTGACAATGATCTATCATGATTAAAATCAACTTGATGATTTTCGTCTAAAGTAAGAGAAAATTTATTAACTGCCGGTTCAACTGCAAAATGTAATTGTTTCTTATCTTTAAATGGTATACCTAAATGTCTCTTAATTTCATTTGATATTGATTCAACTTCGTAAGAACCAGGAAGAAAAGTTAGTATTTTCCATGTTTTGCCTTTATCAGTAGAATATCTAAATTGATCATTCACATCTTTGATAACGTTTTGAATAGTGTTAAATGTAGAGAAACTAGTCAATGCAATTTGATAATTTTTATTTTGTTCCAAATGTAGAATGGGTTCTAAATTACAAGTGTGTGATGAAGTAGTTGTTATAATTTTTAACGTCGTACTAAATTTTGATGAACCCAAAATCTCTGTCAAATTTTCTAAATGATTATTAATTTTGTCTAAATCTGCTGAACACATTTTTTAGTTAAAATTTTAAATAAATATTTTTTTATAAAAAAATTAGAAAAACAACATATTTCAGCTACGGGCGAAGCCCTAGAACATATCGTTCGTTACACTTTTATAATCCTCTTCATTTAGAATCTTCTTTTCTAACAGTCTTTTCAATATAGCATGAATTTCATTGAAACTAGAATTATGTCCTTCTTTTATTGCAGATATTAAAATATTTAATCTATTTAGTAATTCTTGTGGATCATCTGGTAAAAATACAGTTGTTTCTGTTTTCTGTTTTTCAGATAAACCTTTTCCTACTTTAACTCCCGTTGATAATAAATTTTCTAATTGTTTATAACGTCTAAGAGATTTTACTGCACCAACTCTATCTAACATAGCTTTATATTTTATGAGATCTTCTACAGCATAATTATTTAAATCTGCTCCTCTTAAAAGATTAACAAAATTTCTATCTAAATTAAAAGGAGATTTATCTGGTGAAAAAATTAAACCTCGAAAAGGTTGTGGAAATATTTCTTTTTGTCCGAGATAAAATCTAGGTATTGTTTTTCCATCTATAAATGAAATAGAATGTTCAAATTGCATAGATTTTGGTAATTTCTTATTAATGTTTGATTCTAGTAATCCATAGTCATCTAATATAGTTTTGTGCTCTGGATCTGTTATATCAATTTGTTTATCATTATTTGTACTTTCTTTTTCAAGAGTTTTAAATGGTTTCATAGTTTTTTCAAAATCAGTTTTTACTTGCTCGGTTTGCTGCATTTTTTCAAACATATCAGATTGAATACCAGCTTTTATCATTCTATGTTGAAGATGATTTTCTTTCATAATATTTCTTTGTTTTATTAACTCTTCTAATTGTTTTATTCTTTTAAAATTATCAGCTCTAATTTTATCCATTTTTAAAATATAATATTTGAATTTTGTGGTAACATTGGAATACAGCAAAAACATTTTACTGAACAAATTATTTTTTTATTGCTTTGTTGTTTGACATCTTTTCGTTTAAAGTTTTCTCGTTTTAAGTTTTGTTTAATAAAGTTTTGTTTAATAAAGTTTTGCTTAAATTTTCGCTTAAAGTTTTTAGCTCTTCTAAAAAAATTTTGTCATTTTCTTCATTAGAAATTTTACCATCACTAGAAATTTTGCCATCCTGTTTATTCTTATCATCAACTTTTTCTGACTGTAATTGAAATGATATTTGATTTACTTCATTAGCTATTTGATCAAATTTTTCAATCTCATCTAACGTAATAACATTATCATCACATACTCTTTGAAAGTAGTAATGTAGTTTATCATAGACTTCTTTAATATGTAAATGCTTAGTTTTTAATGATTTTCGTTTCTTAGTTATTAAAGATTTATCTAACATTGTAACAAGTGAAGTTGCAAAAACACCCGTACCTGTTAAAGCTGTAGCAACTACTGGAATTACTAAAACACCTGAAGATATAACAATTGTTAAAGCACCTAAACTTATTGTTAAGAATATGCCAATTCCTTGTGTTACATTCTTAACTTTAGTCCATCTCTTTCTTAATTTTTTATAATGCTCTAATCTTAATAATAATTGAGATTCCTTATCTTTCATATAGCGTACTCTATCTTTGTGTTTTTCTTTATTCATTTTTTCAATGTTAATCTTTTCAATGTCCATTAAAGTAGAACTACGTTCATATGATAACGAAGGATATATTCTTGCGGTTTCTTCCATTTTTGTTTCTTCCATTTTTTAAAGAAATATTTTGAATAAATATTTTGAAAACAATCTTCTGAAATGCTATTTAAATCGAAATACGTAGTTGTTTGTTTGTCGTATATTTCTAAGAACTCAGTCATGTTATTAACCTGAGGTAATATATCACCTATATTACTCAGTATAACTGTCGGATTTTCATCATTCATTTTAAATGAAATAAATTCCAATAACTGTAATAATGTCTACTTCTTGTACAGGAAAATGAAAACAACGGCAGTGTATTTTGCATCAAATATAATAATACAACAATCAATCTTATCATACAATTGTACAATGTCAGTCTTCTACCATGAGACTGGAGAACAAAAGAAAATAGAATTACATTTCAAAATAATCCAAAATGCAATACTACTAAGTTCCATGAATCATTCTTAAATATCAAATATAATAATACAACAATCAATCTTATCATACAATTGTACAATGTCAGTCTTCTACCATGAGACTGGAGAACAAAAGAAAATAGAATTACATTTCAAAATAATCCAAAATGCAATACTACTAAGTTCCATGAATCATTCTTAAATATCAAATATAATAATACAACAATCAATCTTATCATACAATTGTACAATGTCAGTCTTCTACCATGAGACTGGAGAACAAAAGAAAATAGAATTACATTTCAAAATAATCCAAAATGTGTTACTACTTATAAAGAAGTCTTCATAAATATGTATACATCAAATATGTATGTACATTGCACATATCTTAAAAAGTGAAACAACACAGTTAATGTTCATTCATCTTGGGAACCAAACCTCATTTCTTCTATAGTTGTCGGTTGATTCAATTTTTCTATATAAATTTTGATTTCTTTAAAATGTTTTCTAACAAAACTAATGGGCATTGATGAATTTAAAAATAATACGTGTGGTAGAATTAGATCTGATAAGTTCATCAAGAAATAACAATAACTTACGTTATAGGAAATTCTAAATAGTTCCAAGTTTGCCACAAATCTGTTTTTTTTATTGTCACTCAATTCCAGAATTCTTTTAAATCCATAACCTTGATAAGCAGCACTTCTCAGCAACGACCCATGGTGCACTTTATCACTTGCAATCAGTTTTGAAATCATAGTAGCACTATCTTCGATGGTAATGAAATGTTCTTTTGTAACATTGAACTGAGGAATTGTAGTAGTGTTAAGATACTGTTCTATTTTTACTGTAATATCCTCCACTTGTTTTTGAGAGTCCAATTTGTTCTTCTTTCTCGATTGAATTTCTAACTTCCACTCTTCAAAGTATTTATTCGCAGTTTCCTTGTGCTCTTCTTTAATTAAGTTTAGTAAAATCGGCATGTAAAACGAAAAAGCTTCTGCGGCAGTACGTTTTGGCATTTTGCAATAAGGAAAGAAAACAGTCACTAGTTATGATTAATGGAATTGTAAATGAAGTCTTACTTCCTACATGCTGCAATTATATTCCACGTCTTACAAATGAATAAGTGGGTGTAAGCAGTCTTTTTTCTGTTAGAGTTCAGTGAACTTTTTTGCGTTCGAGCTTATGTTGGGTGAGCCTAAGTGATGGGTTTTTGTTAGGTGCTATGTAGTGTTGTGAGTGTGTTAAGTTGTGGGTTTAGCTTTAAGTTAATTAAGCTTTTTAGGGGTGAGTGTTGTGTTAGCGTTTAGCTTCTTTGTTAGATGAAGTGTAGTTAGTTCATTGGAATGGTGGGCGTGGGGAGGGATGGATGAGCCCGGTTTTAGTGAAGGCGGGTATAGTTATTAGTTGTGTATTTGATGAGGGGTAGCTTTTGGTTGTAGGTCTTGGTCAGCTCTATTGGGTGATTAGCTGAGGTCTTTCTTGTGGTTGAGGTGTTTTATTAGTTGTTGATTTATTTTGGAGCCTGTTAGAGCCCAGTTCTTGAGTCGGTTTGGGTGTTCGTTATGTAGGTATTTTTGTTTGTTTTAGTTTGTGAAGGGTTTGGTGAGCGGTAGCTGTTGTAGCCGAGTATGGGGTCTCCTGGTGTTTGGTGGTTAATGTCTATGTAGATTCTTTAGCTCTAGCTGTCTCTGTCGTATAGGGTGAGGTGGGAAGTGGACTTGAGACTTTTTGATGGAAGCTTTGTGTTTAAATGTTCTTTGGTTAGTACAGGCTTTTAGGGAGTGGTAGTTTAGCTGTTTGGTGCTGAGTGATGCTTACTGGTGTTGTGTCGCGTTGGCTTAGTGTGGGTAGTTAGCGGTTTTCCGGGGGGGTGGCAGTGTAGGGGGTGTGTGGCCTAGGGGTTTTGGTGTGTAGGGAGGTTTTTACTGTGGTGCAGGTAAGCTGTGTTGTGGTGTAGGACGTTGTTTGTAGTTTAGTTACTTTTTTAGAGTGTAAAGTGTAGAGGTCCTGATTTTGATCGGGTTATGTAGTTGGGTTAGTGGTGGTTTAGTGTTCTCTTTGTTGTGGGTGTGTTAGTGAAGCTTATGCTGAATGCGAGTTGCCTTGGGTTTTAGCAAGGAATGGAGGCAAGGGTTGTTGGTCTGCGTTGGGTGAAAGTTAGATGTGGAGTGAGACTTGTTTTGTTTTGTTGTGTGGGGTTTAATATCTGTTATTGGTTGTTTTGTGTTGCTGTTTTTTGGTAGTTTAGATGTAGCTTGTTTCAGCTCCGGAGCTTTGACATATATTTGAGTAGTGTGAGCAGCTATTGTACTGTATGGTCTGGTGGAGTAATTGATTTGAGGCGTTGGCAGCTGTGAGGTGGAGAAGCTCTTTGTTTAGATGAGCCTTTTTGTAGTCGTTATAGTTATTGGGGGGGGGTAGAGACCTGCCATAGTGCTTATGTGGAGTTGGGGTAGTCGATATATTAGGCTTAGTGTATTTACTGTGTTTTGTTAGTAAATGTAGCTGAAGATGTTATTTCTTGTATGTTTGGTTTGTAGATGGTGCGAGCTAGCTAGCAAGAGTAGTTGTTTGGTGGGTAGGAATTGGGTTGTGTTTTGCGTGGTTTGGGAGATATAGGAGTGAGTGTGTGGAGCTGTGTAAGCTATTTGTGGTCGTTTCTTCGTAGATGTCGTATTGGTTTATGTTTTGTTTTTGTGATTTATATAGTTTTAAGCTTCAATCTATTTTTCTTTCGGGTGAGTTGAGCTGTTGTGTTGTTGTTTGTTAGATTTGTGTTTGTCTGGTGTAAGACTTAACGGTGTTTGTGTGTATAGTTGGAGGATAGCTGGTATGTATTAGTTGTTTAAGTGAGGATGGTATAGTGGCGTTTTAGAGTTGGGGGTTGTTGCTTTGGTTAGCTGTCGTTTAGTGCAGTTCTTTTTACTATGGTTGGGTAGAGGGGAGTTTGTATGAGTATAGCTGTTGGGTTGTAAGTCTGTTGATTATGGGTGTGGAACTGTGTGTTGGAGTTTTTATGTGAGTGGGAGTGATGTTGTCTTGGCTGTTGTCTTATAAGATTCTCAATCAGTGGAAAGTCAAGCTCGTGTAGTCTAGTAACTGCAGTCTAGCTGGTGCGCCTTGGGTTAGACGGTTTGTTTATTGATTGGTTGAAATGGAGTGTTATATTCTATGGTGTGTGTAGTGGTACAGGTATTGTGAGGTTCGTATTTTTTAGTCTTTTTGGGAGTTTTTCTGTATTTAGGGCTGTTTTGGTTCTGGAGTTTGAGATTAGCGGGAGGTTGTAGTCTGATATTGGAGTATGATAATTGGGTGTTTGGGTAGCTGGTGGTTATAAGGTGACTGTGAGATACCGGTCTTTGTGGGGGTATTTTGATAGGAGTTGCTAGGTGTTTTCTATTGGGATGTTACGGATTAGGAGTTATGAGGAGAGGATTGTGGGTTTAAGGTCTTGTGTGAGTATATCTCAAGGTGGGTGCTGGCGGGTATGGGATTTAGTTTTAGCTTTTCATTTTTTATTTTGGTGGTAGTTTGTTTAGAGTTGGATTGTAGCTTAGTTGGACAAGTTGGTATATGCTTGGTTTAGTAGATTTTAATTGTGAGTTAGCGTGGGGGGAAAGCGGTTGTGTTTGAATTAGCGGTGGGTGTTTGGTAGGTGTAGCTGGTGTGTGATTTTTGAAGAATGAGGGTCTTGTCATGTGCTCTGGGATGTTCTTGATAACTTTTTGTGTAGCTGTGTGTCCTGCATGTCTGAGTAGTGCTTAGTATTGTGTTGATTATTTTAGTGCTTCTATTTTGATTGTGTTGGAGTTAAGTATTAAGCTAGCTCCATTATGTAGTGTCAAGTTTTGTTTTGTGGAGGGGGTTGAAATTAGTTAGTTAGCCTGTCATCGGTTTGAGGTCTGTTAGGGAGCAGTTAGATGAGTAGGCAGCTGTTTTTTTTTAGGTTCGTAGATTGCTCATTTTTGTATAGTGTGTATATTGGAGTTGTATTTTAGGTAAGTTGGAGTTTTTATTTGGGTGTTAGTTGTGTATGTGTAGTATTACGTGGTGTGATGAGTGATTTGTGTCGAGTTCTGCGGGTAGTGGATTGTTATTGTAGGGTTGCGGGTGAGCTTTGTGTTGCTGGGATATGTTGTGTAAATTATGTGTTAGTATGAGAGCTTTAGTTAGTTGTGTTCGGGGAGGAGTACTTTGTGCGTGTTGTTTTAGCGAGTGTCTATTTAGTTTGTAGGTAGTGGAGGGGGAGTATTGGGGGGGTAGGGCGTCGTCGATTTCGTATTTTGTTGCTTGTGATAGAAGATGGTGGGGGGTTGGTATTTTGGTGTGAGGCGTTGTTGTGTTGCTTGGTTGATCTAAAGCCTGGTCTGGTGTAGAAGGCTGTGTTTATATTTATGTAGTAGAAGGAATAGTATTCGTGGTGGATTTGTAGTTTGTGAGCTCTTTATTTAGACTATCAATAGGTGAGTGGGTAGTTCTATTATAGCTGAAATCTAGTGATAGAGTATTTCTTATTGGAGCCTGTTGTAAGCTGTGGTTCCAATTTGTCTATTTGATTAGATGTGATGAGAGTACGTTAGTTGTCATGGGTTGTTGTAGTGTTTTATACTGATGTAGGCGTTCTAGTTGCGTGGAGTATTTATATGTGTGAGATGTCTTGAGTGTTTTCGAAGCGATATGTTTGGGATGTTTATAGTTTTTTGGAGTTTGTTTTCGTTTAGAATCCAGCGTTTGAGGGTAAGGCTTTGAGTAGTACCGTGTGTTTGTTCTTTCATACATTGTTTCCTTTCAAATGTTTGAGTTGGATGGTCACAGCTCTTTACACTGAAATGCCTTTTATTCATAAATGCGAGAAGCAGATGTTCTCTACAATTGAGTGATCATCTGAGTGCAAAGCAGTTAACAATAACAGGCATTGTGAGAGATTGTGTTACATTCTTAAAGAAATATTTTTAGTCACATGATATATTTTAAAAACCTGAAAGATGGATAAAATTCATGAATTTGAAATTCTCAACTTTTATGATTTTCGGTGTCCTGGAACGGTCATGATTTAAGCAATGAAAATTGTAATTCTCAAATTTGAGATTCTTAACTTTTATGATTTTTTCGGTGTCCTGGAACGGTCATGAGTTTCAAGTAAAAATTGTAATTCTCAAATTTGAGATTTTGAAAAATTTGAAAATTGGGTATTTTTAAAAACGCCCAAATTTATGAATTTAGGTCTTCATAACCTGAAAAAAGGGTTCAAATTCATGAATTTATGTCGTTTTTAAAAATACCATTTTTTGAAAAAATGGTACTTTTTGAATGGACTAAATTCATGAATTTAGGTCTTAAAAACCTGAAAAAGGGTTCAAATTCATGAATTTATGTCGTTTTTAAAGATACTATTTTTTTGAATTTTATGGTGTCCTGGAACGGTCTTTTGCCCATTACTTTCATGTTCCATAGCTTCCTGACTTCGTTGCGGTGGTGTTGGCAGCACTCCTGATTGCTTTCAGCTAGAAATCTATCTCTTACCGGTTGAAAACAATACAAAGCACAAATGAACAATAACGAGATCGCATTCACAAAAGGCAAAGTGTCAGGGTTTTCTTTGCGAGCTACAAGCAAGCGACTAAATGTCCTTTACACAAATGTGCATCGATGGCATAATGATGATTTTTGACTCTGTCGTAAAGAGGGCTCTGGCCGTCCACGCAAAACATCCAAACGTAGAGACTGCCTAATTTTGAGATTTGTTAAAGTTGATCCAAGTCTCTCGTTAACTGAGATGGCTGCACTATACTCGTCTATTTCTAAGTCCACTATTCGTAGAAGACTTCACATACAGCAAGGAACCATGAATTCTGAACGCTATGTGAATGTTTTACGAATGAACATTGGCCAAATGACAGATCAACTTGGTGATCCATCGACTTGGTTATTTATGGATGATAATGCTACGTGTCACAGGAGTAGTAGAGTCAACTTATGCAAGTCTCAATTAGGGCTTAGGACATTATCTTGGCCAGCTCGTTCTCCTGATCTGATCCCATAGAAAATGTATGGAGTATTCTAAAACGTAACGTTCGTCGTTCACTGCTACCTACAGATGGCGTATCACAACTTACGTCACTGTTAAAAAGAGAGTGGAGAAAGTTAGATCAGTCAAAAATCAACGATATCGTCGAATCAATGCCTAGACGAATTGGTAATGTCATTGACAATAAGGGTAGGGCCACAAAATATTAGCTTCTTAAGAACCGTTACTGTATCATAGCTTATCAGCTTATATAAGGACATTTAAATATATTAGGGACATGAAATAACATGAAAAATGCTTTCTGTATCATACTTATGTTTTATTTAGCCAAATTTTAGGATGATCCACTTTTTATGAAACGGACTGTATTTACGTTTAATAGTAACATGCTGCGTAAATATTTTCATTAGATGACAATAGAATTGCATTATTATGCTGACTGATAAAACAATGCCTGCTATTATCAAATCTGGACAAACTAGAATGCAACTTAATTGAAAATTTTTTGATGCACTGTAAAAGATTGGAAATCAATTGATATACTGATTATCTTTACCCTTCTATACATGTGATGGATTAAAGCATAATCATTCAACTAAATCAAAATGAAAAATTGAAGTAAATGATAGCCACGCAGTCAAATTATCATTTTGTTGGAAAATAAGGTCTTGAAAAAGGTCGGTGGGCATTAATGGGCCAAGCAAATTTCAAAAATGACGAAAAGTGTTCATGACGGGCTAGCAAAAAACCTGATTTATTCTTATCAAAACATTGATGTCGATGTTTTAAAACTCTGCAATTTACTAATTTATGAAGTCGATGCACAATAATGACATTCCTCAGCGATTTGTTCATCGAATAATGGAAGAAATAAATTTCGGTCGTTTTCAACCTGCGAAGAACAAATAACCTTAAAAATCGGACAAAAAATTCTCTAATCAAAATCTTAACGTGTGCTATGTGTGTTTATGGAGGTGGTTTTCGGTTGTTGGTTGTTAGGTTGGTTATTGGATATTGGGGGTTGTGAATGGTTTTGTGTTGATTGGTATTGTAGTATGGGGGGTTGTGAATGAAATTTAAGAGTGTTAAGAAGCAGATAAAGTTTTTTATTGTTAAAGTAAAGTATGTAGGATAGTGATAAGAGTTGAAGTGTTTAGTACATGTTATTTAGAGTGTTTTGTATGGTGGAGAGTGTTTTGTTATTTGGGGCACACACCCCGTTGGGTTGGATTATGTATGAATTAAATAAGATGTTTGTTGTTAGTAGTATTTTTATAGTAATTTGAGGGATAATTTGTATGAAGTTTTGGTGGTTATATTAATTGGTGGGAATTTGAAAATAATAAAATCGTTTTAAAAATATTTTGGATGGGAAAGAAATAATAAATAAAATTTATTTTAATGAAATGGAATAATAATATAAAAATTATTAATAGATATTTTAAATTTTATTTATTAATTGGTAAGATGTAATAATAAATAGAGTAATAATAAGAAAATAAATAAGATCAAAGATGAAAAATAAAATTAACAAGAATTAATTTAATCAATAAATTAGTTAATTATTGTTGAAAAATAGTAAAATATGAAATAAATTGTTAAAAATATATTAATATAAATTGGGTTTAATAAGAATATTGTCTAATAAGGTTATTATTAAATATTAATAAGATGAATTAATTAATATTAATTATGTAATAATAATATATTAAAAATTTTAGGAATAATAAATAAAATAATGTTAGGGAGAAATAAAAATTAGGATGTATTAAATTAATTAAAGCCAAATTAAATTAAGGGAAAATAAATGTTATATAAATTTAAAAATAATAAATAATGTAATAGAATTTAATTAATAAGACTTCCTTCTCTTGCCTCACAAATTTCTTCTACTATAAAGTAAAATGAATTTGTGATAGTAATGGGCAAAAGACCGTTCCAGGACACCATTAAATTCAAAAAATAGTATTTTTAAAAACGACATAAATTCATGAATTTTGTCCCTTTTTCAGGTTTTTAAGACCTAAATTCATGAATTTAGTCGTTTTTAAAGATACCGATTTTTCAAAAAATAATATTTTTAAAAAAACGACTAAATTCATGAATTTTGGTCATTTTTTCAGGTTATGAAGACCTAATTCATAAATTTGGGCGTTTTTAAAAATACCCAATTTTTCAAATTTTTCAAAATCTCAAATTTGTGATTATGACATTTCACCCTTAAAATCATGACCGTTCCAGGACACCGAAAAAATCAGAAAAGTTAAGAATCTCAAATTTGTGAATTACAATTTTCACCAGCCCTTAAAATCATGACCGTTCCAGGACACCGAAAATCATAAAAGTTGAGAATTTCAAATTCATGAATTTTATCCATCTTTCAGGTTTTTAAAATATATCATGTGACTAAAAATATTTCTTTAAAAATGGAAGAAACCGCAAGAATATATCCTTCGTTATCATATGAACGTAGTTCTACTTTAATGGACATTGAAAAAATGAATAAAGAAAAACACAAAGATAGAGTACGTTATATGAAAGATAAGGAATCTCAATTATTATTAAGATTAGATCATTATAAAAAATTAAGAAAGAGATGGACTAATGTTAAGAATGTAACACAAGGAATTGGCATATTCTTAACAATAAGTTTAGGTGCTTTAACAATTGTTATATCTTCAGGTGTTTTGGTAATTCCAGTAGTTGCTACAGCTTTAACAGGTACGGGTGTTTTTGCAACTTCACTTGTTACAATGTTAGATAAATCTTTAATAACTAAGAAACGAAAATCATTAAAAACTAAGCATTTACATAATAAAGAAGTCTATGATAAACTACATTACTACTTTCAAAGAGCATGTGATGATAATGTTATTACGTTAGATGAGATTGAAAAATTTGATCAAATAGCTAATGAAGTAAATCAAATATCATTTCAATTACAGTCAGAAAAAGTTGATGATAAGAATAAACAGGATGGCAAAATTTCGAGTGATGGTAAAATTTCTAATGAAGAAAATGACAAAATTTTTTTAGAAGAGCTAAAAACTTTAAGCGAAAATTTAAGCAAAACTTTATTAAACAAAACTTAAAGCGAAAAGATGACAGACAACAAAGCAATAAAAAAATAATTTGTTCAGTAAAATGTTTTTGTTGTATTCCAATGTTACCACAAAATTCAAATATTATATTTTAAAAATGGATAAAATTAGAGCTGATAATTTTAAAATAATAAAACAATTAGAAGAGTTAGTAAAACAAAGAAATATTATGAAAGAAAATCATCTTCAACATACGTAGAATGATAAAAGCTGGTATTCAATCTGATATGTTTGAAAAAATGCAGCAAACCGAGCAAGTAAAAACTGATTTTGAAAAAACTATGAAACCATTTAAAACTCTTGAAAAAGAAAGTACAAATAATGATAAACAAATTGATATAACAGATCCAGAGCACAAAACTATATTAGATGACTATGGATTACTAGAATCAAACATTAATAAGAAATTACCAAAATCTATGCAATTTGAACATTCTATTTCATTTATAGATGGAAAAACAATACCTAGATTTTATCTCGGACAAAAAGAAATATTTCCACAACCTTTTCGAGGTTTAATTTTTTCACCAGATAAATCTCCTTTTAATTTAGATAGAAATTTTGTTGATCTTTTAAGAGGAGCAGATTTAAAAAATTATGCTGTAGATGATCTCATAAAATATAAAGCTATGTTAGATAGAGTTAAAGCAGGTAAAATCTCTTAGACGTTATAAACAATTATAAAATTTATTATCAACGGGAGTTAAAGTAGGAAAAGGTTTTAAAACTGAAACAACTGTATTTTTACCAGATGATCCACAAGAATTACTAAATAGATTAAATATTTTAATATCTGCAATAAAAGAAGGACATAATTCTAGTTTCAATGAAATTCATGCTATATTGAAAAGACTGTTAGAAAAGAAGATTCTAAATGAAGAGGATTATAAAAGTATAACGGGACATCGGAGATGTCTTCCAGGGCTTCGCCCGTAGCTGAAATATGTTGTTGTTTTTAATTTTTTATAAAAAAATATTTGATAAAAGATATTTATTCAAAATTTTTTAGTTAAAAAATGTGTTCAGCAGATTTAGACAAAATTAATAATCATTTAGAAAATTTGACAGAGATTTTGGGTTCATCAAAATTTAGTACGACGTTAAAAATTATAACAACTACTTCATCACACACTTGTAATTTAGAACCCATTCTACATGTGGAACAAAATAAAAATTATCAAATTGCATTGACTAGTTTCTCCACATTTAACACTATTCAAAACGTTATCAAAGATGTGAATGACCAATTTAGATATTCTACTGATAAAGGCAAAACATGGAAAATACTAACTTTTCTTCCTGGTTCTTACGAAGTTGAATCAATATCAAATGAAATTAAGGGACATTTAGGTATACCATTTAAAGATAAGAAACAATTACATTTTGCAGTTGAACCGGCAGTTAATAAATTTTCTCTTACTTTAGACGAAAATCATCAAGTTGATTTTAATCATGATAGATCATTGTCAAAGCTATTAGGATTTAATAAACAAACCTATAGTCAAGGTTATCATTTAGGTGAGAAGATTCCAAAAATAACTGAAATAAATTCAATTGTTGTACATTGTGACATTATTGAAGGAGGATATATAAATGGTAAATTGTCAAATTTAATATTCAGTTTTCCAGCTTTTACTGTACCCATTGGTTATAGACTAAATGTAATTCCACAAACATTAATATATTTCCCTATTACAAGAAAAACTATTAACAACATTAACATTAGAATCACTGATGAGAAAGGACAAGAAATAAATTTTGGAGGTGAAGAGATTATGATAGATCCTTTGTTTCGGGAGGTATAAACTCCCACGCGAAGCTAGAGAAGTTTAATTTTCTTCTTATTATTATTATTATTCTTATTCTTCTTTAGAAACAAAAAATAAAATTTTTTATTAAAAAATGAGTGAAGTACTACCATTAAATAAAAAAAACTTAAATTTAGTCATCTTCCAAATTTATCTAATAAAGTTTTGTCAGTTATTTGCGGAAGATCAGTATGTGGAAAAACAGATCTATTATTTAAAATTTTAACGACTCCAAATTTTTTGGATTATAACAATCTTATAATTTATACAACAACAGCAGAACAACCCGTCTATCAATTTTTAAAATATGGATTTGAAAATAATCTTAAAAAAACAGCAATTGCTTCATTATTCAAGGAATATGAAAAATCTGAAGATGAAGAAGAAATAAGTTCGTGGTGTGAAGAAGCAGCAAAAAATAGTCAGTTAGTAGAATCCAATAAAAATAAGCATATAAAGATACAATTAATAGATGATAGTGGTAATATGCAAGATCCTAGTAAACTAGATAAAACAATGAAACATTGTGTAATTTTTGATGATTGTGTTACTGACAGAAATCAGTCAGTTCAGAGAAATTATTTCACAAGAGGTAGACATAACAACTGTAGTGTTTTTTATTTAACACAAAGTATGTATTCATTAGACGGAAGTGTTATTAGAATGAATGCAAATATATTTATACTATTTGAAATAAATGCAAGAAACTTAAGTGATTTGTTAAGAGATTTATGTGTAAGAAATAAAGATGAATTTAAACAATCGTGTAACAATGCTTGGTCAAAAGATTATGGCTTCATTACAATTAATATTGATGAAAAAATTCATGATAGAGTTATAGGACATTTGTTTGCCGAGTGATAAAAATATACAAATATAGTGTTACAATATTTATTTTATTTTATATATATATCAAATTTGTCTATCTTAGAAATTAGAAAATTAAAAAGGTGAAGTAGTTATTCCATCAGGTAAAATTTTTCTTTTATCATCAAATGGATCTAATGCTAATTTATGTTCTTCTTTTAAATACATTTTATGTTTCTTTGAATTAAGTCTATAATTACATGCTGTTTTTATTTCATTATTAAATAATGCATTTTTATAATCTTGAAATGTTATTTGGTTAGCCACTGATGGCTTTGAAATTCCTTTTTATGTTTTATGTGTTTTAATATTATTAGTTGTATCATAACAGTAACATTTAGATTTTAAAAATATAGCTTCTGTTATGAAATCTTCATTTCCTAACTCATCTTTTACTTTACATAATTCTGAAGGATGAATAAAATCTTTTATTTTATCTATTTCTTCATCAAGTGAAGAATTATACGGTACTGTTAATTCTAAGAAAACGGAATCCGTATCTGTAAAGTGTAATTTATAGTTTTCGCCATAAGCAGGTGCTAAATAATCATATATAAATCTATACATAAATAGTTTAGCTAATTCTAATATAGTGAAACCAATGAAATTAAACTTATCATGTTTTACGCTAATTCGACGTAAATGTACAGCACATAGTTCATCACTAAATCTGGTAGTTCTTTTATATGTAGGTTTCCTTGTTAAATTTTGAAACCTATCTTTATCATAAACTATTTCAATATTTTGTCTATTACGCACATTTTCTAAAGTCTTACCATAAAATGCATTATTCATTAATTTGAAGAACACGTTTCCAAAATCATCTTTATTTCTTTTAGCTATTTTACGTTTTTCAATATTGAACTCTATATAATCTTTTAACCATTTAGATTTTTGATAAAATTGTTTTCGATGTATTTTGGTGAGAATCATTCCATGTTCTAAATACCAATCTAGCATTCTTCCTTCAACAACATACTTTCCTTTATTACTTTGTGTTAACATAAGTTTTTTTGTTGGTCTGTATTTTTTAGGAATTAAAGATTTTTGATAATCTGAAAAATCTTCCATATTGGGAATTTTGTTTTCGGGACAGAAAGGAAAATATTTTGTTTTATCTTTTATTTCATCAGGATATACTAAATCAACTTCATATATATAACCATGATTATAATTTCCATCATATGTTTTTTGATAATCTAGAATATTACACCATTCCATCTCACCTGTTGGTAATTCTTGTATCATGCAAGAAGAATATAAGCTATTAAAATCATAATATAACAAATAGTTTTCTCTCATGATTTCATCAACTGCTGCTTGACTATCTTCATTTGATATAAGTTCTTCTATATTTTGATTAAACAATTTTATAAACTGATCGCTTTCTTCTAGATTTAAAATTTTTAAATAATCATAATCATCAGGATTTACTTTCTTATTATAACATTTAACTTATCTATTACCTAAAACTGATGAAACTCCACCTCTAATTCCAGATTCAAAAAATAATAATTTATCATATGTATTTTCTTTATAATGTTTAAGTTGAACGGACTTTGTCCTAGAGCCATCGGCTTGAACACCAGTATGCTTTAATCCTGCTAGCCATGTTAAACCTGGTGTAGAATAACAATAACATGGATCTATTCCGTAATATTCTAAACACATATCACGAAAGTTTTCAAAAAGATCAGCTAGTATTAATACATCTATCTGTAGATATTTCATTGTATAATCATACATTGTTTTACAATTTAACTCTCTCCAATTCTTTTCAGCTTCTGCATAGTCTTCTTCAGATAATTGTGATTGTTTTAATGTTGATTTAAATTTATTTATTGGAGGAAGTTGTTTTTCTTCCATAATTTTATTCACAGAATTGAAGTCTCCAGTTAAACCAGTCTTCGACTGTAAACCACAGGTTAAATATTCATAGGGAAATATTCCTTTTAAAGGTTTTAAATTATATTTATTTAATATTTTACATTGTTCCGGTTTCAAAGTTTTTCCCATAACATCTAATGAATAAGGAGTAAAAAATCTAAATGCATCTAAAATTCTAATACAACCTAATTGCATTGAAAAATATTCTTCTTCTGTTTTACATAGTACATTTATTTGTTGTTGTTGTAATTTTTCAGACGAAGATAAATCTTTCATTACTAGATGGAAATCATATTTAGAACCATTGTACAAATATAGAGGAACAAAGTTATATTTAAATTTATTAGCATTAAGATTACAAGAATTATGTGCTGCACTTCTATATAATCCATTTAGATGATCATGATCTTTTACTTTGACGGCAGAGCCGTCGCTTCGCTTATCAATATATTTGCCATTTTTATAATTTTTTGTAAATTCTTTTCCACAGTAATAACAATTTGTTTCATCAACAAATTTAATTTTTTCTTCATCCGTTAATGGAAGCATTGGTATATTTGTTTCAAGCAATTGTGAAAAATAATTTTGTAATTCTTCTACTTTCTTTGTAAACATTTCTGAACTATCTTCACCATAGTATTGATAATATTCTGATTTAAATAATTTAGGATAATTTGAATGAATGTACATTCCCCAACATAATGGTTTTTGTTCAAATAAATATTTTTCTTTACTTTGTTCAGCTGCACTTTTTTCATAATTATAAACCGAAGGTTCTAGGGCTTGGCCCCTACCATTTTCATAATTATCATTTTCAGAATCGGGCGAAGCCTTAGAACCTTCGGTTCGATTTTGTGTCATATTAACATTATATGCTTCGAAATCACAATAAATAGTAAAGGGTACTTTATTTTTAAAATACCATTTATTATATTCTAAATATTCATCATTTGGAAATGTGTTTCTGACTGCCTCATTTTGTTGACAATTCTCCAAATGTCTATTCATTTCTTCTAAAGTTCTAAAACTTGTCATACATTGAAGACAAGGAAAATTTGTATCATCTGAAGTTCTTGTAAATATAGAAACATCTTTACACAATATAAAATGACCCTGATAATATAATATATTCGCTTGTGCTGATTGTTTTGTTTGTTTTAATTTTTCAAATTTATCTTTATATAATTCATGTGTTTCATCAATTTCTTTTGTAAGATTAAATGTATTTCGATGATAATTTTGATTTAATATTTGTAGCTGATAAATATATTTTTTATCATATTGTTCTTTATATTGTTGTTGACATTTTTTAAAGATTCATTTATTTTTTGATTGGTTTCATTTTCTTCATTATTTAATTCTTTATTGTCTTCATTTAATTTTTGTATCGTTTCTATCTTATTTTGATATTTATGGCCATATTCTTGTACTAATATTTTTGTTTGTTGTTGATAATCTGTTTCACATTTTTGTAAAATTTCATGTAAATTTTGTATGCTTTGTTGATATTCTAAAGATAAAGATGAATATTTGTAATTATAATCATCATTACGTCCTTTATAATTATTATGATTAATCATTATTGGTGATAATGTTTTCACAATTTCAAATTTTTCAGTACATATTATTTTTCCTTGGTAAAAAATATTATGATGCATGTAATTTCCTCTTTTATTGTATACTATTTCTGATTGGCATAAATTTTTATTATTCAAATAAAATTTTTTAGAATCTGAGTAAAGTGGAGTAATTTTACCAATAGAAACATAATTCACATTTAATTCAAAAACATTTACTTCTATTAAATTTTTATTTTTTTATGAAACTTTATTAACCTATTATAATCATATGGAAATTCATGTAGGCCATCAGAGAGAACAAATTCATTTATGTATTCTTCTTTATTGAAATGACTTAGTCTTTCTTTATGATATTATGCAGGATGTAAATGTGCTATAATACTCCACAGAAAACAATAATCATCTTCATTTTTTATGTTGATTATTTGTGGTGAACTGAAAGGTAAAGGAACATAACTATCACCAGTATTATTTTTATATTTATCAATTACTATTTTCTTAGATAGTATTTTAACAAATCTCCAACCAGATTCACGTAACTGGGCTTCAATTATACAATTTTCTAATTTATTTATCATTTGTTTAAATATGGGTTGTATATCATTTACATTATGAATTTCTTGTGAATTTGTAAAATGTCCTTGTATTATTTCTTCAGGAATTCCATCAGGTCCAGTTTTTGTATAAAGTACTTCTACATTCATATAACATTTGAAAGATTTCTTAAATATATTATAAAAGTTGGATAGAATATCAGAAAAAGTTTCATCGGTTTCATTATGTTCAATAGATTCATTAAATAAATATTTTATATCTGTTGCGGCTTCCTCAAATTCATCTATTTCGTTAAATTCATCAGTATCGCTAAATAAATATCTTCCATCTGGTGCGGGCGAAGCCCTGGAAGACATCTCCGATGTCCCGTGTACATGTTCATCTTCACTATTAAAAACTTTTTTATATTCCGAATGTGAATAATCATCAAACATTTTCTTAACTTTTATATCAGTAGGTAATGTTTCTAGATAGTTTATATAATTATTTAATTTTAATATATTTCCTTCATCAACTCGATCTACATTTTGTAAATGCAATTTACTATTTAAATGAGATTGATAACTTCTTTTTGTTTGCAACTTTTTTTTACATAAGTTACAATAAAACCTGGTATTTTCCATTTTTTATTTTTTACAGAAAAAATTGTGTTTTCATTTTAGATATAAACATTCTAATATCAAGGTCTTGAGAGTTAATATATATCATTATATATTTCACGTTCTTAAGTTATTTTATTTTCTTTATCACATTAAGTTTTATCATATAATGTTTTATCATATAACGTTTTATCAAAAGATAATTTAAATTTATTTTCACTAACTATTGATTCTTCATCATCATAAATTACACTTTGTGTTATAGGATGCCATTCCCTGATAGGATACCATTCTCTTATTGGAATATCTAACTCTAAATTACATTTTTTATCTGATAATAATATAATAGAGAAAAATATTGGTCTTTGATCTCTTTTGGAAAATTTAATAACACCACCATAATCTGAATCACTTTTAGTTTTTATTAAAGATGATAAAATTTTAAATTGATTAGATGTAAATCCTAATTTAAATTTTGTAGACCCGACACATAGTTGTCTAACAGTATCTTCAACTATTCCATCATTATTATTTTCAATTGTAAGAAAATGAAATTTAGATAAATTTTGATTATATGTAGTATTAATATCATGTACATCAGTATGAGATATAAATATTTCTTCACTTAAATTTTTATAATTACTAATATTTTTATAATCTTTTTTACCATTTACACCATTTTTAGATGTTTCAGAATCATCATTTATATTATCATCATTTATATTATTATCCTTATTATTATTGTAAGATTCTTTAAGATCGGGCAAAGCCTTCGGTTCGTTTATTATGATTATGATTATGGTCATTGTTAATAGTATAAGGTGTTGTCCACACATAAATTTTTTCTTGTTGAGCTAAACCATTTATTTAAGATTTTAACAAATTAATATTTAAGTTTGAATATAATCCTATATAAGTATCATCATCATATCTTTGCGGCATTTCTAATGTTTCTTGTTTATAAATTGTATCTCTATAATAAACTTGACATAATAATTCTTCGTTATGTTTTTTACTCTCTATATGAATATTATATTGGTTTTGTTCATCAACAAATAATCTCATTTTTTCTTTGGAAAAAGATTTTAATTTTTTAACTAATTCTTTAATATTGATATAATTAATAATTTTAGTTTCTATCCAATCAGTATTACTAATTGGTATTACTGCTCTAATAAAACCATAAACATTATTATGACCTATTATAACCATATTTTCTTTATTTAATTCTACATAAGCCACATCATTATATTTACTAACAATATCCATAAATTTAATAAATGGATCACATGGAAAAATACAATAATTAGTTTCTATAGAAGGTAAACCTTTAGTCTGTTCTCTAAATATTTCGGCTTGTAATTCAAATAAAATATTAACGTCTATACATGGATTATTATTATTATTATCAAAACATTTATTTTCAAATCCCGCTGATCTCGTCGAATAAGAAGAACAGGATGATGCGGACGAATATAATTTTTTAAAATTTGCTTTATCCATTTTTTTATTTTTATTAGAAAAAATTTTATTTTTTTATTTTTATTAGAAAAATTTTTATTTTTTTTCTCATTATATAAAAAAATTACTTTTTTATTGTTTTAAAAATGATGTTACCAAATGTTGGTGGAGGTGCATATATCCCGAATAATCGTGAATTAGAAATAGAGATAGAAAATTATATCATGAAAACTGGAGACGTTTTATCTGGTCCATTGCATCTTTCTATACTTCCGCAACAAAATACAGAGTTAACAAATAAACAATATGTTGATACACAAATCAATGACTTAAAAGAAAAATATATCAACGATGTTTTGGTTCCACTGATGAATGAATTAAAGTTGCTAAAACTTAATGACAAATCATTAAACGAAAAATTATTAAAACTTGATAAAAAGGATAGAGAGCTAGAAGTAGATATAGCAAAACTTTTTAAAAAGATTTCAGGACAATCAAAAATTTTAATATTACTTTCTTTAAATTTAAAATCTGCAGTCATTAAAAGTAAACATCAGATAAAAATGGTAAAAGAACAATTAGAAGATGAAATAGAAAAACTACCTGAAAGAATTAAAAAAAATTTAAAGCAGTTACAAGCTACATTCCAAAAAAGTGTTGATGAATTAAGTTCTAAAATTACTCAACAAATGAAAAAGATGAATAGAATAATAAATGAAGTAAACTCGCTTAATCAAAAAGTTGATAAAATGAAAACTCTTAAAATCAATTTAGAAAATGAATTAAAGAAAAATTTACAAGAAAACTCTAAAGAAAATAAAGAACAGTTAGATTCTGTTGAAAGACAATTAGATGTTCTTAAAATTAAGTTAAATGCTCTTAAAGGGGCGTTGAAGATGAATCAGCAGAAAATGCAAGTTAATAGAAAAGAAATTAAAGTAAATCACACGCTACTTGACGCAATAGATAAAGTGCAACGGAAAATTAATAATGTTATCACGAAGTTGTTGGACATTCACAAACGTAAATCTTAATAGAAATTTGTTCAGAGGCTTTAACCGATCGGACTAAAGGTCCTCCGGTTACTAACCAGTCGTAAATATTTTTCCCAAAAGTCAAATTTAATCTTAAAAAATGCCTATAATTTATAAACACAATCTTAAACATTTTGCTTCAAATCAAAAAATTGCTCATGAACCATCTATGAAATGTGTTTACCATTATGACAGTATAGAAACAATTCAAAAAGAGGGGGCTGGCATCTTTTCTGGTATAGGAAGTATCGTTAACTTAATTAAAAATAATAAAGATTTGATTACATCTGCTGCAAAAGGAGCAGCTGCTATAGGTAGTACAGCTAGTGCCATATCAAATGCTGTTAAATCTCAAAACGAATTAAAACAACTAGAAGCTATTCGTTAACTTAGGAATGATTCTGAAGAGCTAAAAAATTTAAAAAAACTTTCAGAGGAAACAAAAAACAAAATTGCTAACATAGCTGTGGGGGGTGAAACCTTGAGGAGCGGAGCTCCGTCTGATAGTAAACAGGAGAAGAAATCAGGCGTAGCCATAAAACGTTCAATTGAAGAAATAAGAGATAATGGCGTGAGCAGCAACCTTCGGTCTAACCAGCAAAGCTGTAGCGGAGCTGGTTTAGCAAAATTCTAAAGTATATTTTTTAGTAAATTTTTTTTAATTACATTTTTTAGTAAAATTTTTTTAGTAAAATTTTTTCTGTGTGTGAGAAAAACAAAAAGTCAAATTATTTTTTATAAAAATGTCTTCGCTTATCGAAAATAAATTTAGATTAGACGATCCTCCGTTCGTCAGTTACAATCAAAAAAAGAATGACTATATAAGAATTGCTATGAATCCCGGATCTTCTAGTAGAGTAAATACTGGAGGTGATTTAATTTTTGAAGTTGATAATCAGCAGAGTTATTTATATTTACCTGATTCATTTTTACACTGTGAATATTCTTTATATAGTGATGCCAATTTTACAACACCATTACCAGATACCGATAATATTGCACTAGAGAATAATTTCTTTCCAAGATTATTTACACAAATGCGTTTAGATGTTGCAACTCAAAATATAGAAACAATAAGTGATTCTCCAGGTGTAATTGATACAATGCTTAGATTTGTAACAATTGGTGAAAATAATAAAAAGTATGAAATCGAAGGTTGGTTTCCTGATACTAATGATGGTATAATTGTTGATGATTTAACTCACGCTGGAACAGATGCCGCAGGAATTGCGAAAGATGTAGAAAATATTGCAAAACATTTAAATAAAACAAATAATGATGCATATAGAGAAAGACGTGAATTTAACAAGAAAAGTAAACAGTCAGTTAATTGGTCATTGTCTCCATTATTCGGATATTTAGATTATAATAAAATATCATATCAATTAAAATTTAAATTAATAATTCATCGTACAGCAAATAATGAATTAATCTTTTTTGGTAAAACTGGAAAAAAGCATATTTAAAAATTGATAGACTTGAATGGTGGATTAAGCATATTACTCCTAGTTTAGAGGTTGAAACAGCTATTGCAAAAAGATTAAATACTAACAAACCAATTCCAGTAAATTTTCTAAAGCGTACTGCTAGTTCAGTAACTTTTTCAGAGCAAAGATTTAACTGGCATTTTACTAGAGCTGCGAATACTCCAAGATATTTATTACTAACTTTTCAAAGAAATAATTCTCCAAGTTTTGATAAGAACAACAATCTTTTTCATATTAATACAATTCGAAGTTTGCGAGTTTCATTAAATCAAACCCGATATCCAATTGATCCATTAAGATTCGATGATACCAATAATCAATTTATGGAAGGATATGATTCTTATCGAAATCTTTGTATAGAATTTGGAGTTGAACCACAATTAACTCCTGGAGATTGGAGACATTTATATCCTGTTTTTTTTGTTTCGATTTAAGTGCACAATCTGAAGATATTATCAAGACTGGTTGTGATGTAACAATTAATATTGAAAAGAAAGATTCCACAACTTCATTGATGGCTTATGGTTTATTGCTAGAAGATGTAAAATATTCTATTGAAATTCTTAATGGAAAGATGGCAAGGATAGGCTGAAGCCTCGAGGAGCTTCGCTCCGATAAGTTAATTAAAATTTTTGATAACTTAAAATTTTTCATAACTAGAATAGATTAAAATTTTTGATAACTAGAATAGATTAAAATTTTTCATAACTTAAAATTTTTTCATAACTAGAATAGATTGAAATTTTTCGTAACTTAAAATTTTTTTATTAAAAATGTCGGAAGCGAAAAGTAATAATAATAAAACTGTTGAATTAAAATTACGTAACATTGTTGACAAAAATACCCCTAAAACTATTACGATTAACAAAAAATTATTACATGTGTAAACCAATGATAGAGAATATTCAATTACAAGAAGAAAAGAATGGTGGAATTTTCCCATTAATTCCACTAATAATAGGTGGCATAGCAGTAGCAGGAAGTGTTGCAGGTGGGACAGCTGGTATTGTCCAAGCAGTAAATAAAAATAAATCAGAGAAGGCAGCATCAGAAGAACAAAAACGACATAATAGAGAGTTGGAGAAAGTTGCTAGGGGTGACGGAATAGTAGATAATTTTATTAGTAAATTGAAATTAGTTGATGAAGGAAAACGAGTTCTTAAAAATATTCTCCACAATGTTGATGATTTAATTGAAATTAAAAAACAAAAGAAGGTTCTGGAATATATCTAAGTCCTAGTATGATAAGGTAATAACCTCAGAACCTTTGGTTCGATAGGTTAGTAACCTGAGGACCTTTGGTCCGATCGGCTAAAGCCTCTGAACAAGGTTCTATTCGGTAATACTTTTATTTTATCTTTTAAAATGAATTCTACAAATTCCGAAAATTTAATTAAATTAAAAATTATCTATTAAACAAAAATAGAAACTCAAATTGCAAAATTTATGAAGGTAACGACATACAAAAAACATTAGAAAACTTTCCTGGATTTATTTGGAGTAAATATTCGAAAGAAAAACATCTTCCTGGTCATTCATATACCGGTCCAGGAACTCGATTAGATATAAGACTAGATGAGAATAATAATCCAAAACCAGGTGAAGAAACAATAAATAGAGTAGATGCCGCCGCTTATAGACATGATTTAGCTTATCGAAATCATGATCTAAGTTCTCGACATGCAGCTGATAAGAAGATGATTCAAGAATTAGATAGTATTCAAAATCCTACATTTAGAGAAAAAATTGAAGAATGTTTGTTAAGAAAGCTTTACAAGCTAAAATATTATTCGGTCAGGGTTTAAATGAAACGACAGCAAAGCTGTCTGAGAGCAACGCTCGAACCTACGCGTCCGAAATCCACAAGGAATACAGAAGGCCTAAATATTTATTGAAAGTAAAAGTATTTAATAAAGATGATATTTGGAGTGCTGATCTTATTCATATGCCGAAAGAAAGGGACTACAAATACGCATTGACCGTTATAGATTTATATACACGATACGCTTGGGTAAAGCCTTTAAAAAATAAAAGTGGTCTATCAGTTAAATATGCGTTTGAAGAAATCTTTAAAGAAACTAATAGAAAGCCAAAAATATTGTTTGTTGATAAAGGGTCGGAATTTTATAACCGAAACGTTCAGCCACTATTTGAAACTGTTTATTCAACTGAAAATGCAGGGAAGGCCGTAGTGATAGAAAGATTCAATCGGACGTTAAAAAATAAATTATTCAAGAAATTTACTGAGCAAAGAAATCAGAAATGATTGAAGATATTACCAGGAATTGTAGAAGAGTACAATAATAAAGTTCATTCTGGTATTGAAGAAACCCCAAAGAATGCTTCTGACGACCCTGATTTAATCCGAAAGAAAATATTCGAGAATAATTATTCGAATGAGAGTAATCCGAATTTGCAGAAACTTAAGCCGAAATTTAAAATTGGTGATAGAGTTAGAATATTTAAGTATAAGAATAAATTTGAAAAAGGCTTCGTCGGATACTGGACGAAAGAGATATTTGAAGTTTGTAAAATAAATCAAACTTATCCGATTACTTACGAAATCAAAGATTTAGATGATGAAGATATCAGAGGCCGATTTTATCAAAATGAATTACAACGAACTGATTTTTAATTATCATTATCAGTATTATTGGAACTAACGTTTCGGGAATGAAATTCCCTTGTTTAATTCTAACATAATATCGAGAAATGGTACTCCTTTTTGTAATTTAAATAAAACATAAAGACATAATTGCCCACAGTAAGTAGTTCCTGGTTTTTGAATTTGAAATGTATTATAAGTTCCATTGCCAAGTAATTTTTTGACTTCATTTGTAGGTGGAAGTCCATAAGAGTCGAAATAGTAATTATCTCGATTTTTATTTAAGATACCTGCAGACCAATGTATTCCTTTTTCATCTGACGTATGAAGATTTGTTATGAAATTTATAGTTATTGTTGGCTTATTTTTTAGGAATTGTAATTCGACTCTCATTAGAACATGAAAATTCTTTGTTCCCAATTGATTTGCGATTTTCTTTAAATCGAAATTTGTAGTTGTTTGCGTTCCATATATTTTTAAAAACTCACTTATGTTGCTCATTTTATAATAAAAAAATTTCTTAAGGGACCCCTAGAAGTCAGAAGGGAGGGGGTATTGATTTAAAACTGTTCCATAATGATGTCTTTCCTTACTACTAGTCAGAAGGGGTATTGATTTAAAACTGTTTCATAATGATGACTTTCCTTACTACTTAGTCAGAAGGGGGGGTATTTATTTAAAACTGTTCCATAATGATGACTTTCCTTACTACTTATTCGATTTTGAAATGATTTAATTTAATCTAAATCAAAACGTTACACTTGTAAGGAATCAGTTGATTAGCAGAGTTAGTGTTTCGCACATCTTTTATCAATAGTAATTCATCCCTCATCAATATGTGAAAATTCTTTATTCCCAATTGATTAGCAATCTCATTTAAATCGAAATTTGACGTGGTTTGTTTGCCGTATATTTTTAAAAACTCAGTCATGTTATTAACCTGAGGACATATATCGCTTATATTATTACTCAGTATAACTGTCGGATTTTCATCATTCATTTTAAAGGAAATAAATTCTATCATTAAAATTACTTTAGGCTTATGATCTTTTAGTTCGCACAATTTATCTCTCATAAATACATGAAAGTTTTTATATTCCTAATTGTTTAGCTATTTTCTTGAGATCGAAGTTTGTAGTTGTTTGTTTATCTTATGGTTTTAGGAAGTCGTTTATGTTTAATTTCTTTTTGTTTTTTTCATTTATATTTGTCATTTTCTTTGTTAGTTAATTACGTGAAGACTGAAAAGTGACAACGACGTTGACAGTTGATAAATCTTTATTCATCAGAACAAAAAGGAATACATCAGCCTGCAGGACAAAAAAGAAAACAAAGAATCGCAGATTCCCACGAAGCGTCAAACTTCAATCTAAACGTTACAACTATTGGTGTTGTTGATTATCTTCTTCTCTTTGAGCATGCTGTTGCCGTTGTTGCTCTTCTATTCGCATTTGTTCTTGTACTTGTTCATATGTTGGTGGGTTTGATACTTCAATATTAATAGGTTGACTTGTTTGCTGTATAATATTTTCTTCCTCCACTTCTGATAATTGTCTATTCATATTATAAAATAATTTCTGTCTCTGTTCAAAAAGGTTTAGTATTTTTTTGTCAATTTTAAAATTGACTCTTCTTTCACCAAGATTTTGAAACAAGACACCAATGTTATGATCACGAAATAAATTGCTCCTCGATTGAAGTTGTATGATTTGCCTTGTCAGTTCTTCTATTCTCTGACGTTTTACTTGAAGTCGAAGTCTGCGTTCAATAGATCCAACCATGATATTGTGATAAAGTCAACGCTTTACACAAGTACTCTCTTTCAAACGAACTGAGATAAGTTTAAAATTTGTTAAATGAGATATAGTTTATAAGCATCAATGAAATCCCTATGACAACGTTGACGCGACAATTGTAACTTTCTAAAACAATAGCGTTCAAGTAACCAATGAATTGCTGCCAATTTGTGAGCAGTATTGGATTCCAAAACGGTTTTGGCAGCAAATGCGGTCACGGATGGAAAACTGGCAGCACATTTGGCAAGTGGGGGGAAAGAGAAAGACATAAGTGCGGGTAACAGCTGTTTGATCTGCATTGTTTTATGAATGCGGGTATCAGCTGTTCCCTACAATTGGGAGGTTCATCAGAGTGCAAAGCAGTAACAATAACAGGCATTCTAAGAGATTGTGTTACATTTTTAAAGAAACATTTTTAGTCACATAATTTTAGTTATCTCATATTTTAAAAACCTAAAAAATGGATTTAAAAGACGTTTTTAAAATTACCATTTTTATGATTTTCGGTGTCCTGGAACGGTCATGATTTTAAGGGTGAAATGTCATAATCACAAATTTGAGATTTTGAAAAATTTGAAAAATTGGGTATTTTTAAAAACGCCCAAATTTATGAATTACCGTATATACTCGCATATAAGCCGATCTCGCATATAAGCCGACCATCTAAAATTGCTTTAGAATTACCAGTTTTTGCAAAAACCCGCATATAAGCCGGTACTCAACTTATCTAATTTTACACTATATTTTTGGTTCATAGAAATTTGTTACTGTAAAGATGATAAATGCTTACTTTTATGTTACATACTAAAAGAAATAGAAGAAATTTTTTTATTTCTAAGAAACCAAACCGTGTACCAATGACGTCGGCTTCATCATTACCTCTAGCTTGGTTACGGCTCGCCACTGGTGACACACAACCAAATAAAAAGGCAGATAGCGATGAAAACGTGTAGCTGGAAAATTGGCATTAGTATCTGTCCTTGTGTTCATTTTGTTTTATACGCATATAAGCCGACCCCCTGATTTCAGCATTGTATTTTATACTTCTAAACTCGGCTTATATGCGAGTATATACGGTAGGTCTTCATAACCTGAAGAAATGACCAAAATTCATGAATTTAGTCGTTTTTAAAAATACTATTTTTTGAATTTTATGGTGTCCTGGAACGGTCTTTTGCCCATTACTTGTGATTATTGTTCATTTTGAGTTTGGCGGATCCCAAATAATGACCCTGGCAGATGAAGGAAGAAAAATTCTGTTGTTAACCGCCGAAGCCTTTCGCCACAACATCATTAAGCATGAATCATCACGACGATCATATTTTCTTGCTTCATCCATTAAATTCTGCAGTATATTCATTTCAATAATAATAATTAATTGGATTTGAAAGATAAATTCACTAAGTTACGTCAGATATTTGATTTTTGTCGCAGCTGATGCCTAAAATGTTGTCAATGGACCTGACAGTCGTCAATTGACGAAAGCCTTGTGGAAAATTTCAGTAGACACATGCTAAGCAGTGTGTCAGGAACAAGCCGATTCGACATGAATTCAAATAAAAATTGGACTCATGTTCTTATCATTTTGATCGATATTGTGGAAAATGTCGGAACTGTTTCACTATAGTATTTAGAGGACAGAGGAATTCACACTTCTAATAGTGGGATTCTAGGATTTGCAGATTATGCATAATCTGGGTCTGAATTGTATTTCGATAACTATTTCCGTTTGTTTCTCTCATAAACGAGCTATCTGGCAGATTTATCTGTGCATTCTGTGGAGCGGAAACTCTCAGGGAGCACGTTACAATGCTATGTCCTGGTGTACAATGCAACCAGTTCTGATGCAGACATAGCTTATGACTCTATGAGCACTATGAGTGATCGAATAAACAGCAACGGATTTAGGTTTAATCATAAATATGTTGAAACGAGTAAAAATAAATACAATAAAATGCCATCTACCAAAGCAGACAACGTCCATTTATCACTTGATTTCGTTAGTGATTGTCATTTAAGAAAATTAAATAAGTTGAAAGTTAAATGTGACATTCCGGTAACGTTTTCAACTAAACCAGGGAGAAAAATTATTTCAATTAATAAAAGCAAACCCAAAGAAGAATGCAATTGTAATGTGTGCAGCGCCATTGGTCCTAAATACAACTGCAAAAGCAGATATCTAGTTTATTGTTTTAATTGCTTTTGGGGCAATGACCTCTATGTTGAACAAAGTTGTCGACCTTTTAAGTTGCGCTATCAAGAACACAAACGTAGTGTTCGCGACAGAGATTCCAAAAGTGCTTTGAGCGAGCAATTTCATGCTGGTAGAGAGATGGAAATAACTGACTTTAATTGCGAGATCCTTATTCAACAATTTAATGCGATTACAACTAGAATGGCAGAAACACGCTTCATAGTGATGAAAATGCCAAAACTTAATAGACGTCATGAACAAGTTTAATGAGTTGCCACAACTATGCCTAATCAGTATTTAAGGATCCTTCCACATTTGTACGCCACCCTTGAGACTGTCTTCGGACGAAACGCGTCGGGTGCTTCTTTTTAACTTCTGTAACTTATTGGAATAAAAATTCGTAAAAAGAATGGAGTGACTTTTATATTTTCAATCCTTTGGAAATTGCTTATCTTGGAATATCTTGTGACCCCAGAAGGTAAGATGAAAAAGCAACCAAGCGGAAATTTTCCATGACTCGAAGGGTGGCGCTAAAATCATTCGTGTGGTTGAATATGGTTGTAGTCACTCAAATATCAATGGGGCATGCCCTACGACGGAGTAGCAATCGAAAGAAACCCGTACTGATTTGTGTACCGACGCATATTGTTTTGCAGCATGACAGATATATGGTGATTCTGACAGAATGAATTAAAACGCATGCGAATACAAAGTCCGAATAAGGAGTCGAAATTGGCGGAATCGGTTGGCACCGTGGAACACCGATATCACCTTAAGCAAGGCCTTGAAATTTCTTAAGGAATCAAGAGGTTCAACCATGAACTGTTTTAGAATTCCGCAGACGGGCTGCCCTGGATTACTTCCAAATGCATGGCAAGGACGGAGATGCGACGGAGAGGCCATTTGTCCCTCATCACTTCGGTGTCGAAAGTTTGCAGAAATAAAACAGTTAAGTATTGTATGAAATGCTAAGTATACCTGCACGAAGAATGCCTATACCCAGAACAGTATCTCGCATGACCTCGTGTCGCGATATTGCCTCATTCCGTATCGGGAAATCGACAAGGGAGCTACTTTCTTCGACCCCTGACGATAGAAACAAAGCGCAACTTCATTCCCTAACTAAGTCAGCGTTGTCCCGTCCAAGTCACTAGGACTCGTGCTAGATTCCCTGGCTTTTCGTCTTGTCACTCTTTACAGGCTGGGTCTCCGAATCTATCCCGCTGACGCCCCTGTCCAATTTGAGGCAATCAGTGTGACAGGCTTGAAGATCACGCAGTTGGATGACGCCATATTCAACACAACCATCACAGGGGCTCTCTCCCCTTGGAAGAAAGTAGCAGTGACCTCAACCGACTTGTCGACATAACCTCCCTTACTGGACCAGAGGAAAGCCTGTCGCTCTCGACGTCACAGTTATATCTTCTCTTCAGAGAGCTTCAATCCTGTGGTCAGCGTCCGCCGCTGGTCATGCACTCGAACTAGCGGAAGAAAGGAAGAAGAGAGCCGATGCGTCAGTTTGTGACGATAATAGGCTGGTGTCACATTATACCCCTTGCGGTTGAGGTTTTAGGTGGCTCGAGCGAAGAGGCATGTGAAACCCTAGCATCCTTAGTGCGCTTATCTATACCCAACGACTCGATGCAGCGACTATGCAGCGCCTCTCAGCATCAACCTCCAACGTGGAAAAGGATACCTACTTGTCAACCGAATGCCCATACAGCCTTCGAACCTCGATGAATTGCTTAAATTTCTTCCCTCCCCGTATGGGGTTTTAGCTACTTAACCCATTTCTTGTCTTTATCGATCTCGCAGATTGTAAAAAATTCAATAAAGAGCAAGCCTGAGAGACAATGTATATTACAGCAGCTCCCTGGAGATCACGTGGACCACCAACATCACTCACGGTGATCGAGCATTTTCAGTTGTTGTTGATACTTGCTGAAATGGACTGCAAGATGATATTCGTTCCCTCTCTAGTGCCATCTATTTCCAAGAGACTCTAAAAAGTCATTTGTTTAATAAATGTGTGACCGCTGAAAAAAAGAATGCTTCGTCAGGCACTATTCCTTGTAAAATTCTCCATGTCTATCATTTTATTTTGGCTGCCTATCGTATATAATTTTGCTGCCCTTATGGGACTCTTATTTTGCACTGTTATTGAATCAATCTCATTTGTACTCAATTTCATGGCAAATAAAAAAGTAGTATTATAGTTATCCTGAGTGTTGCAAACTGAAACGTAATAAGGCCTATACATGGTGCTCATTTTGTAGATAGTCTCCATGTTTCTTTCGCTACAAGCTTCATAATTTTTTATTTCATTATAATTTATTTTAATTATTTCTTCATGATCATTTTTTAGTAATTTATATTAATCGTAGTAACCAACCTATTCTAAATTTTCAAAAGCAAAAGCTTTTGACCTTTGAAGCAGAACTTTTTCAGACTTCGAATGAAATTTTGTAATTGCTCCATTAATTTCTTTGGAAACTACATGAACCCACTAAAGTATACTTACACGTTAGCAATAAATAGGTGTCAAAGTGATTCGAAATGGTGGAGTTTCAATCGCAGTGCTGAGATGCTCCTGAATACGACATTGACTGTTTCATTCAAATCATTATAGAGCAACCAAGTTTCTGTTGCTACTTTATGAAACTATTCAGTCGATTGTGGTTACCAAGTAACATCTAATACGCAATGAGAATTACACAACACAATGCCCTTGTTTCAATATGACCAAGGAAACAGCAACTTAAGTAATCATTATGTGATAATTTCACAAGCAAAATTCCACTACTGCTTTCTTCAATTTTCGACTTGGATTGATCATTTAAGTCAACACAGCCTGAATTCAATTTCATCTTTTAAAATCGGCTGAAATTTTTAAAAGCATAATTTATGCCAAATTCAACTACTTTGTTTAACCATTACAATTACACAGATAAAATGTCAATTTAGGTTAATGAGATCTTTGCGATATCTTCGTTTACCTAAATGTTATTAACAGATACGTGGTTGACTTGCTACTGCCTAATTTGTTTTAAACCAAATCTCTGTGGCCTATGATCATGATTAGATTCATACACTCATTTTCGCGGAGCTATTTTCCATAAAAATTTGATAAGCAAAAACGATAAATTTTCACTGGTCACACTTGTTCTGGAAGGCAGATTGATCATAAATGAGATGACAGTAAACCAACTAGACTAAAATCACACCGAAAATCTCGATAAATGCTTGTGACGTGACAAGTCAAATTATGCACATAGAAAGTCAATAGGCCCCTACCATGCAAATTTAGTGACACATGATAATGCTCATAAATTCTAAACAACAAATATGCAACTACAACGCCATTGAGGAATAAATGATACGGCGGATGGGCTAACACAGATGAAGAATGAATATTCGTTCTTTAATAATCAATCTTTCCTTCTGATAAAGGACAGGTTTCAAAGTGCGGATAGAAATACTCTCCAGGATCGACAAGCATAGCTAAGTGTGGGCGTGCTTGAAGACGGAGAATCCTTGCTTCTCGCTATGCAAAACATCCATCTTCTTCTCACAACTGCACAGATGACGACCTATCGCTCATTGATGAGCCCTCTTATATTTCGGTCTTTCATAAGTCACTCTTTTCAGATCGTCCACTCTTCTTCTCTGTGCCTTCTCTGTAAAGGTCCATTCACACCGGACGCGGCGCGGCGTGTCCAACAAAAATGCCTGTTCTCACCGAGCCGCGTGGCGAGGGGCGGGAGAGGGGAATGTCATACAATAACGAAATATGCAACTGCAGATGACATATCATTATGGACACCTCTTATTGCTAAATAATTAACATAATTTATTCGCATTCCTTGTATTACATGCATTCGAATGAGCCCAAACAATACACCATTATGTGACATTTTCATTACTGTGACGTACTGTGTTCAGTTTTCAGAATTTTCATGAAATCAGATGTAACATTTTAAGCATTATGAACAGACTCGAAATTGATATCTAAACGACTCATCTTCGAGGAAATATAAATACATTTTGCATTAGATTTACGAGAGTGAACAAAGTGTGATGTTATCAGATTCTTAAATCTGTAAGTTTCAACAGAAGGGATCAGTTCGCTATGAATTGAAGTCTTGCTCGGAGCAGTCTACTTTGGAGCAATATCCGATGAGGTTTGGTCGACCAACGGTCTAGAAAATGGGCTCAATCTGAGAAGGTTACTGAGGTCAATATGATACGGTGATAAAAAGGCATTTCGTCTTGTTAATTTTCGTCAAGTAAATCCGAATCTACAGAAGTCATTCACTTGAGTATCATAATCTATAAGTTGTGGTTGTCGCATGATTGAGGGAATATCGGATCAGATATTTCATTTCAGTCATTTATCAAGCTGTCAACACAATTACAAACTAATCGGCTGTTGTCAGTCACGCACTCAGCGGTGCCAGCGATCATCTTTGAGGAGATAAATTGCTACTGTTTACAAAATAGACACCACCATCAGCTTCTTCGTGAAATTTCTTTTTAAAAGAAGTGTGTTTCAACAAAATTGGATAAGAATTCTGCGATCTGCATCAAATAAACGATATTTAGCGTTTTGATGACTTCATCGTAATGCTTGAAGGAGTGGCGAACAATTGAAGACAGATAACAGAGACCTACATTGCTAGAGTTATTTTTTCCAATTGCAAATGAAGTGCGGTACAGTTTGAGTGATTGACATTGCAAATTAAGCGTTAGGATATGGGGATTGCTATAAACTGCATAATTTTGCGAAAACTAATCATTGATATTTCACATTTGTAAAGAATAGGGTTTATATGTACTCACACGTCATTTACACATTTTCATTCATAGGATGACAACAAGGCACAGGTGATAGAATTGGAATTTGAATTGAATAGAAATCGACGCACGGATTGACTTTGTCATTAACTTAGCTCACAAAACGACCTTTATTAGTTGATAGCCTTATACGGGAGGGTGTTCATGATGAGGATGAGAAAGCAAAAATGCGGCACTCCCTTTAGTAATGGCTTTAATAAAATTAGTTGCTAAAAATATATACACGGCAAACGTTTCGCTACGCAGTCGCTGCCTCAGTGCACTAAAAAGAAGGTAAAAGCAGTCAGAGTGCGTGGTTTATATATCAGAGTGATAATACCGTAGACAGAGTAACTCTCAGCCAACCAGCTCGTCTTTGCGATTCAACTGTGGTCTCCTATTTCTGATGTAGCGAGCTTCAGCCAGACGATTTTCAAGAGGCGAACTATGCTTGGCAATGATATTGATTGTGAAATCGAAAATGTCAAGGTTACTGTCGTGGTCATTTATCGAATGTTCGGAGAGGGCACTAGTATTGTTCTGCAAGCGCAAGCTACGTTCATGCTCCTCGAAACGAATTTTGAAAGGCCTATTAGTTTGCCCAATGTAACTTTTGCTACAATGATTACAAACAAATTCGTAAACCACAAAGCGCACATCGCAGGGATAAGGGTTGTCGAGAAGATTACAGAGATTACAGTTTACATGTTTTTTAGCAGATTTTTTAGAAAAGTATTGGCTAGTGGTTTTATTAGGTTTCCTTATCAAGGTTACAGGCAGTTTGTATTTTCCTATCAAATTATTGATTTTTCTATTACAACTATCATTAATAAAACTAAGAGAAAGCCTAACATTATTCTCACCATTGCTTTTACGAGTTACGCGTTTACTTTTATCAAAATCGCGAGTTTTATAATTGTTTTTGCGTAATCTATTATGAAATTTTTCCTTAGCCTTATTTTTGATAGTAGATGATGAGCATCTACTTTCGATGCGATTATTCATACTGCGGATGTAATTATCCTTAACATGCTGAGGAAGCCAGCTGTCTCTTTGCAAAGTTATTTCAGAATGATTAGGCTTAGAATACCATTCGTATGAAATCTGCTCATCGACGATTTTTATTGAAATATCTAAAAAATTCAAAGGACTCTCGTTGTCAGGAATTTCTATGGTAAACTGTATGCCGTCGTTCACGGAATTGAAGGTAGTTAAAATGCTATGAAAAATGTCATCATTATGTTCAAAAGGACCCATGAAAATATCATCGATATAGCGCAGAAAAATCGTGGGTCGGATATTGATCTTTTCCAGTCTACTTAAGGCCTCAGTTTCAATAAAGTGAATGGAAATAATGGCAAATGGTGGGCCATAATGAGAACCCATAGCACAACCACGGGTCTGTAAGTAGGTTTGATTATCGAATTCTATTTCGTAGTTGTAAGCAATGAAAGAAAGCCCTTTCAACAAATTGTCTATGGTCAAGCCTAAATTGTCAATTTTGTCCCAATTTTGTTCAGCAAACTTTTGAACATAGTTGATTCCAAAATCGATAGGGATGCTGGGGTATAGGTTTTTGATATCAAGCGAGATGAATTTTTTATTTAGTAAATCATCGAAGTTGCAATTATCTAAAGCAGATCGGATAGCTATGTTCCCGCGCGTCTCAGTGTTAATTAAGGATCCAAACGAAAATTATTGGACACGTGAGACGCGCCGCGTCTGGTGTGAAAGGACCTTAAATTACAATACAAAATGCCTCTTGTCTTTCACACACATGCAACCGTAATGGGACCAGTGGGTCTCCCCCAGCAGATGTGCGCAGCTGATCCTTCCCTAGGAGCGGGCGATTGGCCCATTCGACACATGACGCCCTCTGGACCTAGCGCGACCACTCTATTCTATTTTTGGTCAATTTTGTGGACATGTCTATTTTGGTCTATTTTTATGACCGAATGCTCCCTAAAAAATGTAGAAGGGAGACAGGCTTTTATAAATATAGTGCGGTTTGTCACACTTTCAATGTTCAATTAAGTTTTATAGTATCACTAAAATGAATGTTGTGAAAATGCCTTGGTTTGACATGATTATGTTAAGTTGGGAAGAACCAAGTTTTGTTCGATATTCAAATATAAAATGTGCGATATATTTCGATCAGCACTTGCTGATCATCTTGCCTGAAGATGATCAGCAAGTGCTAATCGAAATATATTGCATATTTTATATTTTGAATATCGAACAAAACTTGGTTCTTCCCAACTTAACATAAAAACTAAAATGAATGTCGCACCTTAGTTGAGAACATGGAAATGAATCACTTCATTAATTCAAAGAACACTTTTGGACCTTCTTCTGGCAAAGCTTAATGCAGCCATGAAAGGAGGTAAGGATGCCTGGCTGTCCCGGATCCCCTCATCTGCAAACTCTGCTCGGAAGTAGCATATTTGCTTATATGATCGAAATAGGGACTTCTCGCGGGAAACGATTTACATCGCTTCGGGGAAATATCATGTTGATCTTTAACATATTCAACAACGACATATTAAGGAAATAGGCATTCTTCAATTGCGACAGAAAGAAATAGGCATTCTTCAATGTCAACAGAAAGTCAATTGTACCAGAAGCGCGAAACATGTGGAATATTGTGATTCGGACGGTCAACGCAGCCTAACGGCACTGGCAATAAAATGAAAACGAAAAAAATTTATCTTTTGAAAATCGGTCTGATTAAATCGAAAAAAGTTTATCACTGATCTCACTTCACATGTCTATTAAATTTATCCCGTTTACACACGTACCTTTTGTCGCATCGATTGTAAATCAAGCAATAGTAATCAATCCTTAATTTGTACCTTAACTTCTCATCATGATTATCTAAACATGTGATTGAAAATTTTAACTCTTTGAGTGTTGTGCATTCAACTTGCTCATTATTTTAGTGTTGTTGATCTAAAATTGGAGTAGAATGGGCACGGACATTCTCCGTTGAAGACCTTTTCATAAATTCAATGCAGGCTCAGCGTCAAAATCATACGTAAATGCAACTATTACTTGTTGCAATGCAATATCAATAGAAATTTAAAGTGTATACCATTACAAAAGATCTAGGCTTATTATTGTAGATGATCAGCCTGTGTAAAACTGTGCAATTCACACAGACATGATGTACACAACACTGATTGATAGCTTTCAATGATATCGCCGGAGATGAAAAGCATACCTGGATAATACAGATTGTTTCATAAAAAATGGATCACCCTTAAACATCGCCTTAACTTCAACTTTGTCTAACTCCGCCAAACTTGAACGAATTTCTCTGAAATTTGGAAGATATGTCAGTTGTGCTTACTAATATCATTGTTGGAAATTTCAAGCATGAATATTGAGTTGTTTTCCTGTTATAGATAAAAAAGTAGTAGATAATTTGATCTTCATTTAGCAATGCTACACAAAATCATACCTCACTCTTATAAAATTACATTTGTTTCCTTTGTTATGTAATATGTTGTTCTACAAGCCAAAAGTTATCAAGCAAAACAAAATTAAAGAAAATCGGCCAATCAGAGCCAGTATAGCAACATTATTCATCAACAATAATATAACTGCTACATGTGATCAACTGGACTTCATGTTCCATAGCTTCCTGACTTCGTTGCGGTGGTGTTGGCAGCAGTCCTGATTGCTTTCAGCTAGAAATCTATCTCTTACCGGTTGAAAACAATACAAAGCACAAATGAACAATAACGAGATCGCATTCACAAAAGGCAAAGTGTCAGGGTTTTCTTTGCGAGCTACAAGCAAGCGACTAAATGTCCTTTACACAAATGTGCATCGATGGCATAATGATGATTTTCGACTCTGTCGTAAAGAGGGCTCTGGCCGTCCACGCAAAACATCCAAACGTAGAGACCGCCTAATTTTGAGATTTGTTAAAGTTGATCCAAGTCTCTCGTTAACTGAGATGGCTGCACTAGACTCGTCTATTTCTAAGTCCACTATTCGTAGAAGACTTCACATACAGCAAGGAACCATGAATTCTGAACGCTATGTGAATGTTTTACGAATGAACATTGGCCAAATGACAGATCAACTTGGTGATCCATCGACTTGGTTATTTATGGATGATAATGCTACGTGTCACAGGAGTAGTAGAGTCAACTTATGCAAGTCTCAATTAGGGCTTAGGACATTATCTTGGCCAGCTCGTTCTCCTGATCTGAATCCCATAGAAAATGTATTGGAGTATTCTAAAACGTAACGTTCGTCGTTCACTGCTACCTACAGATGGCGTATCACAACTTACGTCACTGTTAAAAAGAGAGAGTGGAGAAAGTTAAATCAGTCAAAAATGAACGATATCATCGAATCAATGCCTAGACGAATTGGTAATGTCATTGACAATAAGGGTAGGGTCACAAAATATTAGCTTCTTAAGAACCGTTACTGTATCATAGCTTATCAGATTATATAAGGACATTTAAATATATTAGGGACATGAAATAACATGAAAAATGCTTTCTGTATCATGCTTATGCTTTATTTAGTCAAATTTTAGGATGATCCACTTTTTATGAAACGGACAGTCTAGCAGCTCCTCGAAAAGAGTTTTAGGGTTTTGTTCATCAGATCTGTAGCAGTATTAACTTATGAAAGCTTCTGCAGAAATAGCAGTTACCAGCACATTGTAATTCCCGAGAATCGATCTTTCCAGGCAATCGAAATACATGTACCTGAGTCATAAAGAAATCTACTTAAACTCACAAGTTTAAAAGAATTCCATGTGGAATTGTGATTGTTATCGAAAGTCATTGATTTCCGCTTAGACTGAAAGACACATGATGAATTGATGGAACCTTCGGAATAATCTGATCTGCAATAACTTGTTTCTTTATTTTTTAGGACTTCGGTGCAACTTGACTGAACTCCTGTACATGGAACCTCTTCGTGGACAAATCCTGAAAGCAGCTAACCGAAGAACACAAATAACTTATGATGGAAGATTTCAGAAAAGCGAATTAAATCGATTTGACAATGTTGTAACAATTCAGTGCAACGATGGATATTTCTTTGAGACACGTTCTCCAATTGAGACTATTATTTGCGCGTTGAAGGATGGAAGCAAGACGGAAGGCGAATGGAAAGGTTATCAGGGAACCAGACTTCCGGTATCAAAAAGTTGTAAGGGTAAGGAATTAAAGAGATTTGAGGGAACACTATTTGCCGGCAGTCAGAATAAATATTCAATCTAACCGCAAAGTCTACTTGAAATAACCGTCGATTTTTACAATCTTTGTAAAAAGTTGCGACTGTTGTTTGTCAATGCCGATATGTCAGAGCATGATTGTGCTGCAAAGTCTTTCTAAATGATTTCTCGATAAAAAGGTGTCTTAATGGGAAAAAATCACCGAGACGGGCTCAGAACTTCAGCTTTTTGGATCACACAACAAAAATTAGTTTTCCAGTTTCTCATAATACCTAATGTGCTCATGGTCAAATGTACAAAATAGTGAAAATACAACTATAAGTCGTTTTTCTCAAATTGGGATGGCAGTGATTATCCTCTATGCATCCCTACAGTGTGGAGGTCAGTGCTTGCGCTATAATGGTATTTGCATCAGACAGTGAATAAATTATAATGTAACTAAGCTTAGATGTTTTACTATTGGTCTGTACACATGCGCATCATTTGAAATTCCAAGGATTACATTGAAATCGAGTGAATATTGCATAATCAGTTTTCTTATCAATACAGTAGACTTTTGGATTTGTCTCTGTGAAGCTTTCCTGCAACGTGAGACATGCAACTTCTCCACTTATGTCAGCAACATAGCTTGAATATTTAATAAAATTCGATCACTCAAATACTACAACCTGCAAGTCAGCTTTCTCTGATAGGTCGTGATTTTATTGAGGGGGGGGGCAACGTTGTTTTGTATGGGAAACTTCATAAAAGATGAGGTACTTTTCCTCAAGCTTCCACAAAATCCCTATTTGACGAAAACTTAGTTTTGTTCGATCACGACAGAACTTTTGTCATGATGGAGCAGTTGTTAGGAGATGATGGAACACAATTTCTCTTAGATGTAAAAGATAGGATTGGGTGCAAGTATTAAGATATATTTGGATCATATCAAACAGAAATCGAACGTTGCTTAACCTTCATGCAATCTTTCAAATTCAAGCAATCCCGACTAAGCAATTAGCTCAAGTGTTTGCTAAATATCAATCATGCAAGAGCACGATTCAAAGGAGTATCAAGTCATCGTTCTAACTTTATGGAATTGGCCTACAGCTGACAATCCTAAGAAGAATGAATGGCATTTTTCGCTCAACTTCCACTCATTTTTTCCATTCGATAACAAAGTTTAAATAAGCTCAGAGACTAAACTACAACAAAACTCATCTTCTTTGACAGAGACTAAAACCCCTTATCTCCTTACCTTATACGTGTGGTCATTTCATCTGTTAGAAAAAATATTTTGCTGAGCTATCAAGTCTGACAAACATGAAACTAAGCCTGAACCTGCTTCTGTTTTTCCCAATAGATTATGCCCATTGCAAATACAAGGAAATTTAAGTCAATTTTTTTGAACGTTTCTAGGCTAATTAAGTTGATTAAATTCAAGGCTAATTAACTAGCGTGAAATATCAAAATGAAAATTTCAAAATCTTGAATTAGTCTTCAAATGGTGATGATGAATAATTGCAGCCAATTGATTGGCATAGTCATTTTTCATAATTGGAATTAATAGACTGTTTCCTGCCGCAATTTTTTGAAAGTCTCTTGATGGATGTGAGGTAGAAGTTCAGGGCATATTTGTCCTGAAAATAATCATTCCATTGAAATAAAATGGACACTTACTCAATTACTCGATGTTTATTATAATAGATCATCATTATTTTTGTAGATAGGCATTTGATGGTTTCAACTACATCTCTATTCATTTTCCACTTCAGTACATGTACTACATTCGCAGCTCGATTTTTTCAAGCACAACATAGGAGCATGACATGACAAAAGAGGTGTCAGAATATTAGCAGCTTCCTTACAGCAGAAATATGGAGACCATCGGGACCAGGAGACGCAAGACTCTTGCGTTTGGAAAGATGAGAGGATCTTTTTCACAGGAAAGTCAACGTGTAGATGCAGGTGGAGGGTGCAGTCAACGGAGAGAATACAGCTTGGGATTATTCTTGCATGCTAATTACACTTCATACTGTCGTCGTGTGGCACTCTTTAATAAATTGAAGTAGTGGTTGCGAGTACGGCACTCCTCAGGATGGGCTTAGCAGAAAGGGTCTTTCACACTCTACACTCAATTTCTTCGATCTACAAATATCTTGTGAAAGCCAAGAAGGTCTAACCATTACATGAGGACGCTTCGAAAGGACCGAACAAGTAAGTGCATGATTAACGGCTGAAGTGAAAAATGACCGAATTTCGTCTACATCATCGGATGCATGCAAAACTTTCCAATTGGCTTGTTAAAAGGGAGTTCGATAGAAATTCCAGCTGACTTAGAAATTGAAATGGTGACTTTGTCATTTACAAAAGTTACAAGATTCCCTAAAGTGATCGGATCTACATACCTAACGTAGATCTACCTACATGTGGGCATACCTAAAATGATGGAATAAAAAAATAAATGGCATAAAAAACAAGAAAAACATATCTTTAACTTGCTTTAAATCATTCAACATTTTAGCATTTCATAAGCAAGACTACTAAAAATACGAATTGATAATGTAAATTGATAGGTTGTCAATTAAGAATCATCAATCTTATAGATTGACACTACTGTATACTCATACTATATCATCCTGCGTGGTTAGGCAAGCTATACGTCGAAATGTTCACTAATTCCTTCGAATAGAACTTATATTTTTGGTCATGCAAATCATCAATTGGCTGAAGGCAATGGCGGTGCCCTTCGTCTCATCGATGTGGTTCACAATTGGAATAATTTCCCATTTGCAGCAGTTAATTAGCCGCACACCTATATAGATAGCCTCGTATTTTGTTGTATTTGTACTAAAATGAACTTTTTGAAAAATGTTGAAACACAGAAGCGCCATAGTTCACTTGTCCCTTTCTCTTGCAGTAGCGACGTGCAAATATCAAGAAGTAGTCCCGACAGAAACTTCCTTCTTCAAGAAACATTTCCTCATCAAATATCCTAATGATACCCTTGTAAGAACATCAGAAATAGGATCAGATGATTTTCGTCATAACACAGTTATACGATTTTGGTGTATTAGTGATAAATATGAGTCTGCAAATCAGAATGCCGACCAGAATGTGACGTGCGATGGACAGGGACAATGGAGCCCACAAATGACCGCCTGTATTGGTAAGTTTCAAAATTCCAATCTTGTAGAGTTAATATTGGTCATGATTGCAACCCGTCTGGTGACTTTATACTTTCGACCGGTCGATTGACTGACGGTTTCTAACCGACTGCATGCTGAAGTCACTTGTGGAACCAAATAAAGACAATTTCGTCATGCTATTCAGAAGAAACATTCCATAATGAGGAAACGAGGCCGAAAATGAAACTTTAACAAGGGTGCCATGGGGTGCCAAGGATGTGCACCCTATGGCTATGATGCCTGAAGGTATATCCCTGATATATGATGATAAGTCTATTTTGTATTAAAATTGTAAAATGATTTAGAATATTAGAGCAAGTCAACACAATATGCTATGAAAAGATTTACAGATAAAACAAACAACAGTGTAATAATTTTTGTTAATGAAACAACTGTAGACAAATGACAAGTCTAAAGATCTTCAATTGAGATTACTTTTCATATCATTTCCATATGAGATCTTGTAGGAAGTAAGACGACTTAAAGACACCCAACGATAGTTTATGTGGATTTCCCATTCCATAAAGCGAATATCTCTCCAACCCTTTCTACTATGTTTCCATGGATGTGTTGTGTGTTATTATGATTTCATCTTCACAACTTCACGTGGACGCGGAGCCGGACGTGATACTATACACCGTGCATGAAAGAAGGGATGCAGCAGGGTAAAAAATCGTTTTAGTGTGTACAATAGGAAAATTGTACTAGCGAACTAAGAAAGTGAGTGCTTGCAATAATAGTGGAATAGCGATAGTGGAATCGCAGAGTGCAGTCTAGCAAGTAACATCGCCGACCTTCGCATAACAACATGGATCAGGAGTGCGACCTTAAGAGCCCGTTCAGGCAGACAGCGGTTGACGGTTTTTCGGTTTTGCCACCTTCATCATTGAAGAGAAACCGTAGGTCGTTCAGACAGAACACAGTTTTAGAGACGGCAAATTCTCCTTGTCAATTTTAAAAGAGGTGTGTCTACTGCAGTGGGAGATTGAATATCACAGCACGTTTTCCTCAGAAGTATATCAGATCTAATGAAAAGTTACATATTCATAATGAGAATGCTACGAGCATTCTGAAAATATAAAATTTATCAAAATTGCTGGATAAATACACCATTTCAATGAAAATGGACAGACTGTAGTCTTTCACTGTCTCGGTTAACCAATGAAATCAACTCCATTGTTATGCTGCTCAAATCATTCTATTGATAATTGACACTCTGATAATAAAAATTAAAATTTATGAAATTGAGAAATCCTTACGCTAATCAGATTCATTATAGGCCTATTACTGCGCGTTATTTGCAGTGTAGATCACATGAATCGGTTCGTCAGATCGAGTGTAATCGTAAATAATGACTGTGGTCGTTTTGTAAAATGAAAAAGCCGCAGTTGAAATGGGTTCAGACCCTTTTGAGAGCTCGCCAACCGAGCCGTGTGTGAACGCCATCTGCGGTTTTGTACTAATTTTAATGATTTATTTAGCTCTAGCAGAAAATAGCCGTAAAACCGTGCTCTGTCTGAACGGGCTTTACGCGTGGCAGTTTTTACAACTCCGACCGTGACAGCCCCAAAAATGTCGAATCGACTTCACATCCCACCGCAAATGTTGACTTATCGACATTCAAAAGTAAAAGTGAAATGATTGATAAATAGTTGCTTCTGTGATTGCGGTTACCTAGAGCAAGTGTATACAGTCCCTTTTTGGAATGACTAAATGCCTATCTCCTGAAATTGTTTGTACTGAACCTACTGGAATGATAGGTTGTACATCTAATAAGTGAAAAATTTAAATTAAAGCTGTTTTATGTTATGAAAGCAAATTACTTGATTCAAGCAGATTTTCCGTGGAAAAGTTTGCAAAACATGCATGGTTACCAATAGCAGATTCTCCACATTTTACTGCTTACATTTTATAGGTTTCATCTTCTTCGTAAGCTTGTCAGCATCACATTATCATGAACATTATGGTTTTCTTACTGGAGCTAGTCACTGCAGAATCTGGTTTCTAGATTCTAATTTCAAAGCGTTCAGTAGAGAAAGGGTTTAGCATGCCAAAATCGTGCATTTATAAGATCCTTATATATCCTTATAGATCCTTATAAGTCCTTACTCCGAAACCAACTATGTATCATTTTCTCCGTCACTGTCCGTATTCCTGCCGTCATAAGAAATATTTGTGAGTCATTTTTGGGACTGATCCTGATGTCTACAGTGACGGCTGCGTAAATAGCGGAATGGATTCATTCGATGACAAAATGTCGCTAATCACCCACACGTAGACAACTGAATCCTCTTCAGTAACGGCAGTGGACTCTGTGCGAACATAGCGTGTGACAGAAGGGGGAACAGAAGGCCATCGATTTTCATGTGACATGAGTGATAAAAGTCACGAAAATCCCTCAAAGTCTTTAAAAATCACTGTGTCTTATAATTGTCACAAATTCATCGATTGGTAGCCATAGGGTTGAAAAAGTACACTGCACCGTCTTCATTAAGTGCCCTGATATACAAAGTCTATACTTCCAAGCCCCCAAGATAGTGTAGATGATTAAGAATCATATTCATGTTGTACTGCATTCATATTGAAAATTAACGCGCTAAGTTGTTGTTCAAGTAATTTTAAAAATGGCAGAATTCAGTCTCTCAAAAAGTGCTTTGCATGACTTACCCTTGACTTAATTATAACAGGCTCACAGCAAAAGTACAACGGAGGGGCACATCCTTCATTAGAATTAAGAGTATATAATCAATATTTGGATCCAAGACCTTGTAATCAACTATTTCGAAAGATTGAAATGAAAGTGCTTACAATTGAACGCAATTATTTAATTGAAAAAATTTCATTTACAGAAAAGACAGCGGATCTTGTAACGAATGGGAAAAGACACTATCAACCACCGACAGAAGAGGCCAAGAATGCTCAACAAATTGGAGTTGTAACCATTGTCATTCTGCTATTGTTTTTTGGATTAATAATAGTCCTGGATCTTTCAACCATTACCCGTGATGTGCAGATTTTGAAGCGGAATGTCAAGAACCTCAAACTCAGAATGCATTCTGATTAATATTCGGTGCTCTAGTGCAGTCAACATGCCGCTATCAAATTCAGCTCGCTCATTAGTCAACAGTATATTGAATCATGATAACATATTTGATATTCAGTTTATGATAAAGAAGAATTTCTATGTTAAAGAAAAGCTGTTAGAAAATAAATTTTGAGATAAGTAATTTGGAAAGAATTACCCGTGAAAAATTCTGAACAGTAACTCTTTAAGTCGAAGCATTCAGCAACCAATGCTATTATTTTTTCGATATGAATTCATGTTATACTGATAAACATGTCGAAGCATGCAATGCCATTTTATAGCGGCCTGATCCACCAATGAGTCGAATATTATTTAATTTCTTAATTTTCTCATTTCTTCTTACCGTCCAATTTTAAAACAAGATTTTATCTATTCCAGCATTTGTTTGTGGATTTTCTTAGCGGAATATACATGAAAATATCGTGCCACTATTTTTGATAATCGAGAAGTGTTGTAATATACAGGTTTTCTTTGATGACATTTTTGACTCAGTGATGTTATCAGATATCTGATTTGTTCCGTGCGGATTGTCGGCTTCAACTATCCTGATTATCACGATTCTTAGTCGCATATAAAGTTTACTACTATCATATACGAGTTCTAGCATCAATCGCATTTTGCAAGTGGTGGATTGCTTTTGTCTTTTTTAATTTATTTTCAGGAAAAGCTTTGAAGGGAACGATAGTTGCTTTTTACTTTGTCCATTAACTGTGAAATATCAAATTTTAATTTATGTCATATCAGAGACCTGCGAAGCTTCGAGATTATTAATTCGATTTATTAATTTTCCTAATTCCTAATTTATCTTGAAATATTCCTGAATAATTTGGTTATTCATTATGGACATCGATAACATGGGAGGTCGTAGGCAGTAACAACCTGTTGAAAAAATCTATTATTGTTTTCTGACCTGAAATTTGAGACAGAAATGGTAGAATCTACTAATTGTTAATCATTAAAATCTGTGCTCTCCGTGGCTGAGGTTTAAGTATAGGAGCGACTGATGGAGGTAAGATTCAAAGGACTTTTTTCTGTAAACCCGAGGATTTAAACCTCGTCCCGATCATCAAACTGCTTTCATGTAATATAACAAAGCAAGGCCAATGGGCAGCTCAAGACGTGTCAAATCAACATCCATCTAACTCATAATCTGGTGTCAATATTCATTCGAAAAAGATTGCAATTACAAGGCGTAGTATATTTTAATTTTCTCAAATTAATAGAGACGCTTTAATTTAACTGCTCACTTCTACATGAGTGCCAGGGAGTCAGTGTATCCTTCAGTGGCCATGTAGATTGCATGGATTTTGGATCCTTTTAGGTTTTTTACAGGGCCTATTTTTGGTTAGTGGTAATGATGTCCAAGTGAATCGCACGTAAAAATAAGCTCAAGAAGGCATATTTAAGCTTCCTATGATCCGATTCGATTCGACTAAAAATCTGCTGATTCGCAGATCCCCATGTCATATTTCGAATATGTGTATAAGTTCTTTGTCTCTAATTAAAAGATGGTGCCTGTCTGGTATTCGGTACTTGCCAGTGCAATGGTGATATCAAGTACTTCGAGGAACTAGGAAATACTTTTTTTAGTCACCCTGTAATATCATACTCATAGCATCGCGTCAGATAGCATAGATCATGCAGCCATAGCATAACGGGTGCTCGCAAGGAATATCTGTAAGTTGTACTCCTCTCAATATTTTTAAGAAGGAATTGTTTGCGGAAGATTGCTTTGAAAGACACGTTTGAAAACAATTTGAAAAAGCAATGCTTAAGGCCATAAAAATAGATAGATCCAATTTCAACGAGAGTTTTGTCGGGCATAGAATATAAGCTTAAGATGAATTCAATAATGTGAGATTATTCAACAACCACAATCAGATGAACATAGACTACGCACTGTAAATTCGTTCTTTCGGAGAAATTTCCTTCAATAGAAGCTTTGATGACTGATAATGAAACCTAACCTCTAAGTAACATCATCAGTAACTTTGATGATAATCTATTGATATCAAAGTGTTTAAATATATCAAGTGTGGAAACTCCCCATTACTCTAATGTATTTTTAGTGGCGACAAATCCGCCATCTTTTTTCGCCAAGATAATTTTCAGATATTTGTATTCATCAATTTCAAGAAGTCGCTGTGACTAAAATATTTGGTGACAACTTCATTTTTCTAGTGATTCCAACATAAAATTTACTGCTTTATTAGTAATGGGCAAAAGACCGTTCCAGGACACCATAAAATTCAAAAAATAGTATCTTTAAAAACGACATTAATTCATGAATTTGAACCCTTTTTCAGGTTTTTAAGGCCTAAATAAATGAATTTAGTCCATTCAAAAAGTACCATTTTTCAAAAAATGGTACGTTTTAAAAACGACATAAATTCATGAATTTGAACCCTTTTTCAGGTTATGAAGAAAAAACCATTTTTAAAAATACCCAATTTTTCAAATTTTTCAAAATCTCAAAATTTGAGAATTACAATTTTTACTCCCAAAATCATGACCGTTCCAGGACACCAAAAATCATAAAAGTTAAGAATCTCAAATTTGAGAATTACAATTTTTACCCCCCTTAAAATCATGACCGTTCCAGGACACCGAAAAATCATAAAGTTAGTATTTTTAAAAACGTCTTTTAAATCCGTTTTTCAGGTTTTTAAAATATATCATGTGACTAATAATATTTCTTTAACAGTGGAAGAAACAAAAGTGGAAGAAACCGCGGTGATGTATCCTTCAATATCATATGAACGTAGTTCTACTACCCCTTCCCTTCTAATTTCTAGGGGGTCCCTTCTGACTTCTAGGGGTCCCTTAAGAAATTTTTTATTAAAAAATGAACAACATAAATGAGTTTTTAAAATTATATGGAACGCAAACAACTACAAATTTTGATTTAAAGAAAATTGCAAATCAATTAGGAATAAAGAATTTTCATGTTCTAATGAGAGTCGAATTACAATTCCTAAAAAATAAGCCAACAGGAACCTTCAGTTCCCGGAACAAAGTTCCATCAATAACTGTAAATTTCGTAACCAATCTTCACACTTCAGACCAAAAAGGCGTACATTGGTCAGCAGGTATCTTTAGTAAAAACGGAGATAATTATTATTTTGACTCATACGGACTTCCACCTACGAATGAAGTAAGAGAAATACTTGCAAATGGAATTTATAATACATTTCAAATTCAAAAACCAGGAACTACTTACTGTGGGCAATTATGTCTTTATGTTTTATTTAAATTACAAAAAGGGGTGCCATTTCTAGATATTATGTTAGAATTGAATAAGGGGATTTCATTCCCGAAACGTTAGTTCCAATAATAATAATAATAATAATAATAATAATAATAATGATAATTAAAAATCAGTTCGTTGTAATTCATTTTGATAAAAACGGCCTCTGATATTTTCATCATCTAAATCTTTGATTTCGTAAGTAATCGGATAAGTTTGGTTTATTTTACAAACTTCAAATATCTCTTTCGTCCAGTATCCGACGAAGCCTTTTTCAAATTTATTCTTATATTTAAATATTCCAACTCTATCTCCAATTTTAAATTTCGGCTTAAGTTTCTGAAAATTCGAATTACTCTCATTCAAATTATTATTTTCGTTCGAATAATTATTCTCGAATATTTTCTTTCGGATTAAATCAGGGTCGTCAGAAGCATTCTTTGGAGTTTCTTCAATACCAGAATGAACTTTATTATTATACTCTTCTACAACTCCTGGTAATATCTTCAACCATTTCTGATTTCTTTGCTCAGTAAATTTCTTGAATAATTTATTTTTTAACGTCCGATTGAATCTTTCTATCACTACAGCTTTTCCAGCGTTTTCAGTTGAATAAACAGTTTCAAATAGTGGCTGAACGTTTCGGTTATAAAATTCCGACCCTTTATCAACAAACAATTTTTTGGCTTTCTATTAGTTTCTTTAAAGATTTCTTCAAACGCATATTTAACTGATAGACCACTTTTATTTTTTAAAGACTTTACCCAAGCGTATCGTGTATATAAATCTATAACGGTCAATGCGTATTTGTAGTCCCTTTCATTCGGCATATGAATAAGATCAGCACTCCAAATATCATCTTTATTAAATACTTTTACTTTCAATAAATATTTAGGCCTTCTGTATTCCCTATGAATTTCAGAGGCATAGGTTCGAGCGTTGCTCTCAGACAGCTTTGCTGTCGTTTCATTTAAACCCTGGCCGAATAATATTTTAGCTTGTAAAGCTTTCTTAACAAACATTCTTTCAATTTTTTCTCTAAATGTAGGATTTTGAATACTATCTAATTCTTGAATCATCTTCTTATCAGCTGCATGTCGAGAACTTAGATCATGATTTCGATAAGCTAAATCATGTCTATAAGCGGCGGCATCTACTCTATTTATTGTTTCTTCACCTGGTTTCGGATTATTATTCTCATCTAGTCTTATATCTAATCGAGTTCCTGGACCGGTATATGAATGACCAGGAAGATGTTTTTCTTTCGAATATTTACTCCAAATAAATCGAGGAAAGTTTTCTAATGTTTTTTGTATGTCACCACCGTAGGTAGTAGCCAAACTTTGTTTGTCGTCGTTACCTTCATAAATTTTACAATTTGAGTTTTTATTTTTGTTTAATAGATAATTCAATAAATCTAAATTAGAAATTTTTAATTTAATTAAATTTTCGGAATTTGTAGAATTTATTTTTAAAGATAAAAAAATTTTTAAATATAAAATAAATGTTTTACCTCATCATACTAGGACTTAGATATATTCCAGAATCATCTTTAGTTTCTTTAATTTCAATTAAATCATCAACATTGTGGAGAATATTTTTAAGAACTCGTTTTCCTTCATCAACTAATTTTAATTTACTAATAAAATTATCTACTATTCCTTCACCCCTAGCAACTTTCTCTAACTCTCTATTATGACGTTTTTGTTCTTCTAATGCTGCCTTCTCTGATTTATCTTTATTTACTGCTTGGACAATACCAGCTGTCCCACCTGCAACACTTCCTGCTGCTGCTATGCCTCCTATTATTAGAGGAATTAATGGGAGAATCCCGCCATTCTTTTCTTCTTGTAATTGAATATTCTCTATCATTGGTTTACTTATGTGATACTTTTTTTTGTTAATCGTAATAGTTTTAGGGGTATTTTTGTCAACAATATTACGTAATTTTAATTCAACAGTTTTATTATTATTACTTTTCGGTTGCGACATTTTTAATAAAAAAATTTTAAGTTACCAAAAATTTTTAATCTATTCTAGTTATGAATAAATTTTAAGTTACCAAACATTTTTAATCTATTCTAGTTACGAAAAATTTTTAAGTTAAGAATTTTTAATCTATTCTAGTTATGAAAAAATGTTAAGTTATCAAAATTTTTTAATCTATTCTAGTAATCAAAATTTTAAGTTATGAAAAAAAAATTAATTGATCGACGAAGTCTTGGGCTTTAGCCTATCCTAGCCATCTTTCCGTTAAGAATTTCAATATAATATTTTACATCTTCTAGCAATTAACCATAAGCCATCAATGAAGTTGTGGAATCTTTCTTTTCAATATTAATTGTTACATCACAAGCAGTCTTGATAATATCTTCAGATTGTGCACTTAAATCGAAACAGAAAACAGGATATAAATGTCTCCAATCTCCAGGAGTTAATTGTGGTTCAACTCCAAATTCTATACAAAGATTTCGATAAGAATCATATCCTTCCATAAATTGATTATTGGTATCATCGAATCTTAATGGATCAATTGGATATCGGGTTTGATTTAATAAAACTTGCAAACTTCGAATTGTATTAATATGAAAAAGATTGTTGTTCTTATCAAAACTTGGAGAATTATTTCTTTGAAATGTTAATAATAAATATCTTGGAGTATTCGCAGTTCTAGTAAAATGCCAGTTAAATCTTTGTTCGGAAAAAGTTACTGAACTAGCAGTACGCTTTAGAAAATTTACTGGAATTGGTTTGTTAGTATTTAATCTTTTTGCAATAGCTGTTTCAATCTCTAAACTAGGAGTAATATGCTTAATCCACCATTCAAGTCTATCAATTTTTAAATATGCTTTTTTCCAGTCTTACAAAGAAAGATTAATTCATTATTTGCTGTACGATGAATTATTAATTTAAATTTTAATTGATATGATATTTTATCATAATCTAAATATCCGAATAATGGAGACAATGACCAATTTACTGTCTGTTTACTTTTCTTGTTAAATTCACGTCTTTCTTTATATGCAGTATTGTTTGTTTTATTTAAATGTTTTGCAATATTTTCTACATCTTTCGCAATTCCTGCTGCATCTGTTCCAGCGTAAGTTAAATCATCAACAATTATACCATCATTAGTATCAGGAAACCAACCTTCGATTTCATACTTTTTATTATTTTCACCAATTGTTACAAATCTAAGCATTGTATCAATTACACCTGGAGAATCACTTATTGTTTCTATATTTTGAGTTGCAACATCTAAACGCATTTGTGTAAATAATCTTGGAAAGAAATTATTCTCTAATGCAATATTATCGGTATCTGGTAATGGTGTTGCAAAATTTGCATCACTATATAAAGAATATTCACAATGTAAAAATGAATCAGGTAGATATATATAACTCTGCTGATTATCAACTTCAAAAATTAAATCACCTCCAGTATTTACTCTACTGGAAGATCCGGGTTTTATAGCAATTCTTATATAGTCATTCTTTTTTTGATTGTAACTGACGAACGGAGAATCGTCTAATCTAAATTTATTTTCGATAAGCGAAGACATTTTTATGAAAAATAATTTGACTTTTTGTTTTTCTCACACACAGAAAAACTTTTGCTAAAATAATTTTACTAAAAAAAATTTTGCTAAAAAATGTAATTAAAAAAATTTTACTAAAAAAATTTTATTGAAATATAATTTTAGAATTTTGCTAGACCAGCTCCGCTACAGCTTTGCTGGTTAAACCGAAGGTTGCTGTTAACACCATTACGAATAAACGGTTGTGAAGTACGAATAAAGCTACATTATTATTATTATACCTCTTATTTCTTCAATTGAACGTTTTATGGCTACGCCTGATTTCTTCTTATGTTTACTATCAGACGGAGCTCCGCTCCTCAAGGTTTCACCACCAACAGCTATGTTAGCAATTTTATTTTTTGTTTCCTCTGAAATTTTTATAAATTTTTTAGTTCTTCAGAATCATTCCTAAGTTTACGAATAGCTTCTAGTTGTTTTAATTCGTTTTGAGACTTAACAGCATTTGATATTGCACTAGCTGTACTACCTATAGCAGCTGCTCCTTTTGCAGCAGATGTAATCAAATCTTTATTATTTTTAATTAAGTTAACGATACTTCCAATACCAGAGAAGATGCCAGCTCCTTCTGTGTGAACTGTTTCTCTATTATCATAATGATAAACAGGATTCATACGTGGTTCATGAGCAATTCTTTGATTTGAAGCAAAATGTTTAAGATTGTGTTTATAAATTATAGGCATTTTTTAGGATTAAATTTGACTTTTGGGAAAAAATATTTACGATTGGTTAGTAACCTGAGGACCTTTGGTCCGTTTAATATTTGCGCTAAGATTTACGTTTAGGATCGTCTAAAGCCTCTGAACAAAGTTCTATTGGTTAGTAACCTGAGGACCTTTGATCCGATCGGCTAAAGCCTCGAGGAGCTTCGCTCCGATAGGTTAGAAACCCAAGACTTCGTCGATCAAGATTTACGTTTGTGAATGGACAACAACTTCGAGATAACTTTATTAATTGATTGTTGCACTTTATCTATTGCGTCAAGTAGCGTGTGATGTACTTTAATTTCTTTTCTATTAACTTGCATTTTCTGCTGATTCATCTTCAACGCCGTTTTAAGAGCATTTAACTTAATTTTAAGAACATCTAATTGTCTTTTAACAGAATCTAACTGTTCTTTATTTTCTTTAGAGTTTTCTTGTAAATTTTTCTTTAAATCATTTTCTAAATTGATTTTAAGAGTTTTCATTTTATCAACTCTTTGATTAAGTGAGTTTACTTCATTTATTATTCTATTAATCTTTTTCATTTGTTGAGTAATTTTAGAACTTAATTCATCAACACTTTTTTGGAATGTAGTTTGTAACTGCTTTAAATTTTTTTAATTCTTTCAGGTAGTTTTTCTATTTCATCTTCTAATTGTTCTTTTAACATTTTTATCTGATGTTTATTTTTAATTACAGCAGATTTTAAATTTAAAGAAAGTAATATTAAAATTTTTGATTGTTCAGAAATCTTTTTAAAAAGTTTTGCTATACCTGCTTCTAGCTCTCTATCCTTTGTATCAAGTTTTAATAATTTTTTGTTTAATGATTTGTCATTAAGTTTAAGCAACTTTAATTCGTTCATCAGTGGAACCAAAACATCGTTGATATATTTTTCTTTTAAGTCATTGATTTGTGTATCAACATATTGTTTATTTGTTAACTCTGTATTTTGTTGCGGAAGAATAGAAAGATGCAATGGACCAGATAAAACGTCTCCAGTTTTCATGATATAATTTTCTATCTCTATTTCTAATTCACGATTATTCGGGATATATGCACCTCCACCAACGTTTGGTAACATCATTTTTAAAACAAGAAAAAAGTAATTTTTTCTAATAAAAATAAAAAAATAAAATTTTTTCTAATAAAAATAAAAAAATAAATTTTTTCTAATAAAAATAAAAAAATGGAAAACCAAATTTAAAAAAATTATATTCGTCCGCATCATCCTGTTCTTCTTATTCGACGAGATCAACGGGATTTGAAAATAAATGTTTTGATAATAATAATGATAATAATCCATGTATAGATGTAAATCTTTTGTTTGAATTACAAGCCGAAATATTTAGAGAACAGACTAAAGGTTTACCTTCTATAGAAGCTAATTATTGTTTATTTCCGGGGGATCCATTTGTTAAATTTATGGATATTGTTAGTAAATATAATGATGTTGCGTATGTAGAATTGAATAAAGAAAATATGGTAATCATTGGTCATAATAATGTTTATGGATTCATTAGAGCAGTGTTACCAATTAGTAATACTGATTGGATAGAAACTAAAATTATCAATTATATCAATATTAAAGAATTAGTTAAAAAATTAAAATCTTTTTCCAAAGAAAAAATAAGATTATTTGTTGATGAACAAAATCAATATAATATTCATATCGAGAGTAAAAAGCATAACGAAGAATTATTATGTCAAGTTCATTATAGAGATGCAAATTATAAACAAGAAACATTAGAAATGCCCCAAAGATATGATGATGATACATATATAGGATTATATTCAAACTTAAATATGAATTTATTAAAATCTTACATAAATGGTTTAGCTCAACAAGAGAAAATTTGTATGTGGACAACACCTTATACTATTAACAATGACCATAATCATAATCATAATAAACGAACCGAAGGTTCTAGGGCTTTGCCCGATCTTAAAGAATCTTATGATAATAATGATGATTCTGTAACATCTGAAAAAGGTGTAAATGGTAAAAAAGATTATAAAAATATCAGTAATTATAAAAATTTATCTAAATTTCATTTTCTTACAATTGAAAATAATAATGATGGAATAGTTGAAGATACTGTTAGACAACTATGTGTCGGGTCTACAAAATTTAAATTAGGATTTACATCTAATCAATTTAAAATTTTATCATCTTTAATAAAAACTAAAAGTGATTCAGATTATGGTGGTGTTATTAAATTTTCCAAAAGAGATCAAAGACCAATATTTTTCTCTATTATATTATTATCAGATAAAAGATGTAATTTAGAATTAGATATTCCAATAAGAGAATGGTATCCTATCATGGAAGGGCATCCTATACCAAAAAGTGTAATTTATGATGTTGAAGAAACAATTTATGATGATGATGAAGAATCAATTGATGATGATGATGAAGAATCAATAGTTGGTGAAAAAAAATTTAAATTATCTTTTGATAAAACATTATATGATGAAACTTAATATGATAAAACTTAATGTGATAAAACTTAATGTGATAAAGAAAATAAAATAACTTAAGAATGTGAAATATATAATAATATATTTTAACTCTCAAGTCCTTGATATTAGAATGTTTATATCTAAAATTAAAACACAAATTTTTTCTTAAATTTTCTCTAAAAAAATTAAAAAAATGGAAAATACCAAGTTTTATTGTGTCTTATGTAAAAAAAAGTTGCAAACAAAAAGAAGTTATCAATCTCATTTAAATAGTAAATTGCATTTACAAAATGTAGAACGAGTTGATGAAGGAAATATATTAAAATTAAATAGTTATAAAAACTATCTAGAAACATTGCCTACTGATATAAAAGTTAAAAAAATGTTTGATGATTATTCACATTCGGAATATAAAAAAGTTTTTAATAGTGAAGATGAGACCCTACCAGATGGAAGATATTTATTTAGCGATACTGATGAATTTGATGAAGCTGAACGAACCGATGAAGCGGTAACAGATATAAAATATTTATTTAATGAATCTGTTGAACATAATGAAACCGATGAAACTTTTTATAATGTATTAAAAAACTTTTTCAAAATATTTAAGAAATCTTTCAAATGTTATATGAATGTAGAAGTACTTTATACAAAAAATGGACCTGATGGAATTCCTGAAGAAATAATACAAGGACATTTTACAAATTCACAAGAAATTCATAATGTAAATGATATACAACCCATATTTGAATCGATGATACTTAAATTAGAAAATTGTATAATTGAAGCCCAGTTACGTGAATCTGGTTGGAGATTTGTTAAAATACTATCTAAGAAAATAGTAATTAATAAATATAAAAATAATACTGGTGGTAGTTATGTTCCTTTACCTTTCAGTTCACCACAAATAATCAACATAAAAAATGAAGATGATTATTGTTTTCTGTGGAGTATTATAGCACATTTACATCCTGCATAATATCATAAAGAAAGACTAAGTCATTACAATAAAGAAGAGTACATAAATGAATTTGATCTCTCTGATGGTTTAGATGAATTTCCATATGATTATAATAGGTTAATAAAGTTTCATAAAAAGAATAAAAATTTAATAGAAGTAAATGTTTTTGAATTAAATGTGAATTATGTTTCTATTGGTAAAATTACTCCACTTTACTCAGATTCAAAAAAATTTTATTTGAATAATAAAAATTTATGTCAATCAGAAATAGTATATAATGATAGAGGAAATTACATGCATCATAATATTTTTTACCAAGGAAATATAATATGTACTGAAAAATTTGAAATTGTGAAAACATTATCACCAATAATGATTAATCATAATAATTATAAAGGACGTAATTATAATTATGATTATGATTATGATTATCTATCTTTATCTTTAGAATATCAACAAAAATTACAAAATTAAAATGAAAGTTTACAAAAATGTAAAACAGATTATCAACAACAAACAAAAAAGTTACTACAAGAATATCACCATAAATATCAAAATAAGATAGAAACGATTCAAAAATTAAATGAAGAAAATAATGAAGAAAATGAAACCAATCAAAAAATAAATGAATCTTTAAAAAAATGTCTACAACAATATAAAAAACAATATGATAAAGAATATGAACAACAGCTACAAATATTAAATCAAAATTTTCATCGAAATACATTTAATCTTGCAAAAGAAATTGATGAAACACATGAAATATATAAAGATAAATTTGAAAAATTAAAACAAACAAAGCAACCAGCACAAGCGAATATATTATATTATCAGGGTCATTTTATATTGTGTAAAGATGTTTCTATATTTACAAAAACTTCAGATAATACAAATTTTCCTTGTCTTCAATGTATGACAAGTTTTAGAACTAAAGAAGAAATGAATAGACATTTGGAGAATTGTCAACAAAATGAAGCAGTCAGAAATACATTTCCAAAAGATGATTATTTAGAATATAATAGAAATTATTTGAAAAATAAAGTACCCTTTACTATTTATTGTGATTTTGAAGCATATAATGTTAATATGAAACAAAATCACGAGACATCGGAGATGTCTTCCAGGGCTTCACCCGATTCTGAAAATGATAATTCTGAAATGATAATTCTGAAAAAAGTGCAGCTGAACAAAGTAAAGAAAAATATTTATTTGAACAAAAACCATTATGTTGGGGAATGTACATTCATTCAAATTATCCTGAATTATTTAAATCAGAATATTATCAATACTATGGTGAAGATAGTTCAGAAATGTTTACAAAGAAAGTAGAAGAATTACAAGGACGTTTTTCACAATTGCTTGAAACAAATATTCCAATGATGCCATTAACAGAAAAAGAAAAATTAAATTTTATTAATGAAACAAAATGTTATTACTGTGGAAAAGAATTTACAAAAAATTATAAAAATGGCAGAGGTAGATATCTTGATAACGTAAAAGATCATGATCATCTAAATGGATTATATAGAGGTGCAGCACATAATTCTTGTAATCTTAATGCTAATAAATTTAAATATAACTTTGTTCCTTTTATTTCTACAATGGTTCTAAATATGATTTCCATCTAGTAATGAAAGATTTATTTTCATCTGAAAAATTACAACAACAACAAATAAATGTACTATGTAAAACAGAAGAAGAATATTTTTCAATGCAATTAGGTTGTATTAGAATTTTAGATGTATTTAGATTTTTTACTCCTTATTCATTAGATGTTATGGGAAAAACTTTGAAATCTGAACAATGTAAAATATTAAATAAATATAATTTAAAACCTTTAAAAGGCATATTTCCGTATGAATATATAACTGGAGATAAAACCTGTGGTTCACAGTCGAAGACTGATTTTAATTCTGTGAATAAAAGTATGGAAGAAAAACAACTTCCTCCAATAAATAAATTTAAATCAACATTAAAACAATCACAATTATCCAAAGAAGATTATGCAGAAGCTGAAAAGAATTGGAGAGAGTTAAATTGTAAAACAATGTATGATTATACAATGAAATATCTTCAGATAGATGTATTAATACTAGCTGATCTTTTCGAAAACTTTCGTGACATGTGTTTAGAATATTACGGAATAGATCCATGTTATTGTTATTCTACACCAAGTTTAACATGGTTAGCAGGATTAAAACATACTGGTGTTCAAGCCGATGGCTCTAGGACAAAGTCCGTTAAACTTAAACATTATAAAGAAAATACATATGATAAATTATTATTTTTTGAATCTGGAATTAGAGGTGGAGTTTCATCAGTTTTAGATAATCGTTATGTACAGTGTTACAATAAAAAAGTAAATCCTGATGATTATGGAATAATGAAACCTTTATCTCCAGAAGAAAAAGAAAAAATATTAGAAATTTTTCGAACGAAACGAGAAGGAGTAGAACGTGAAAATGCAATTGATGAATTCATGAGAGAAAACTATTTGTTATATTATGATTTTAATAGCTTATATTCTTCTTGCATGATACAAGAATTACCAACAGGTGAAATGTCATGGTGTAATATTCGTACGACATCAGAGATGTCTACTAGGGCTTCGCCCGTTCTTGATTATCAAAAAACATATGATGGAAATTATAATCATGGTTATATATATGAAGTTGATTTAGTATATCCTGATGAAATAAAAGATAAAACAAAATATTTTCCTTTCTGTCCCGAAATCAAAATTCCCAATATAGAAGATTTTTCAGATTATCAAAAATCTTTAATTCCTAAGAAATACAGACCAACAAAAAAACTTATGTTAACACAAAGCAATAAAGGAAAGTATGTTGTTGAAGGAAGAATGCTAGATTGGTATTTAGAACATGGAATGATTCTCACCAAAATACATCGAAAATTTTTTTATCAAAAATCTAGGTGGTTAAAAGATTATATAGAGTTCAATATTGAAAAACGTAAAATAGCTAAAAGAAATAAAGATGATTTTGGAAACGTGTTCTTCAAATTAATGAATAATGTATTTTATGGTAAGACTTTAGAAAATGTGCTTAATAGACAAAATATTGAAATAGTTTATGATAAAGATAGGTTTCAAAATTTAAGAAGGAAACCTACATATAAAAGAACTACTAGATTTAGTGATGAACTATGTGCTGTACACTTACGTCGAATCAGCGTAAAACATGATAAGTTTAATTTTATTGGATTCACTATATTAGAATTAGCTAAACTATTTATGTATAGATTTATATATGATTATTTAGCACCTGCTTATGGCGAAAACTATAAATTACACTTTACAGATGCGGATTCCGTTTTCTTAGAATTAACAATACCGTATAATTCTACACTTGTTAAAGAAATAGATAAAATAAAAGATATCATTCATCCTTCTGATTTATGTAAAGTAAAAGATGAATTAGAAGGAAATGAAGATTTCATAACAGAAGCTATATTTTTAAAATCTAAATGTTATTGTTATAATACAACTAATAATATTAAAACACATAAAACATTAAAAGGAATTTCAAAGGCATCAGTGGCTAATCAAATAACATTTCAAGACTATAAAAATGCATTATTTAATAATAAAATAAAAACAGCATGTAATTATAGACTTAATTCAAAGAAACATAAAATGTATTTAAAAGAAGAACATAAATTAGCATTAGATCCATTTGATGATAAAAGAAGAATTTTACCTGATGGAATAACTACTTCACCTTTTTAATTTTCTAATTTCTAAGATAGACAAATTTGATATATACATAAAATAAAAAATAATAAAATATTATAACACTATATTTGTATATTTTTTTATCACTCGGTAAACAAATGTTCTATCGACTTTCAGTCGGGGCGAAGCCCCTCGAGGCGAAGCCTAGTCAGAGAACAATTGTTCGATAACTCTATCATGAATTTTTTTATCAATATTAATTGTAATGAAGCCATAATCTTTTGACCAAGCATTGTTACACGATTGTTTAAATTCATCTTTATTTCTTACACATAAATCTCTTAACCAAATGGCACACAAAACAATATGGATCACTCTTTAATTTGTTTTTTGCGCCGAAGATTTAATTAATTGCAGTCATTTTTTTCTATACTGCCGTTTGACCAATAAGTAAGAATTAAATAATTATTATATTATAAATACTGGTATTGATAATTGAGTCGTAGAGTGGCATTTTTTTAAAAAAGCGAATGTGTATGATAATTCGATATAATGTTTTATTGGAGCAACACTCCTCTGCAAAATTATTCGCGAAAGCTCTAAATACTGTCAATGTTGTCCTTTGTCAAGTTTTCGAATAGTCTTGATGTAAAATCTGTCATTTTTGTTTGTTTGTTTTGTCTTGAACAGCCTTTTTTATACTTTAAATTTTTATTTGAATTTTAATAAATTACTTTAAAATATACTGCAGATTGCATTATATATATTGGGATCAATTTTTATTTACATTTGGCAGTCGGATCTTTTCATTTTGCGTTGTTTGACAACATCAGTTAAGCCTCGTCTCATTTGCTTCAAACAACAACAACATTTGTGCTCGTATCGGAAAATTTAAGCAACATATTCGAATTGAAAAAGATGATGAAGAAAAAACTGATGATGTCGATCCATTAATTATATTTTTACTATATTTCACTTGCTGTCATGAGTACTTAAATTTTATACAAAGATAATATGATTTACATTGAAATAATACAAAATCTACGTTGATTCGCTTGAAACGGCATGAAATTAAGGGGAATTCTCACCCTGGAATTCTATTGTGATCTGATTGATTGAAATTATAAATATGAATAAAACCCCGAGCCTATTTCCCAAATATCCTTCAGAGTATTGTGATTGATTTTTCTCACATTTTTTTCAGAACGGTAATCGACCAAACGTACTGGGAAACAGGTTAAGTATGCAACGTTAGAGAGTCAAAAACGAGACGGTATTATGTTCAATATTGTCAGAATCCGAATTAAATGATGAAATGTTTTAAATAGCCATGTTATGATCCTACTTGATCCGACGATGAACTGAATGCTGACATAGATACAAAGACGATAACCGCTAATATTACATAAAGCGAGAACGCCTTGAACTGGAGACAATTTTCGCTGGAGAATGAAGATGATCCGCTAGCATCACCTCACCCCTGGCTCGAGCAGATGATCAATGCACAGGCTCATTCGTTCCGAGCTCACCCAATGTTGCCTATCTCATTGTGTAAATGACTCAGGGCGAACCCGTCTGCGTCGATACATGCCTGGGGCGTACCACGTGGGGGTGTTGTTGGGAGGTTTTGATATGAAATTAATTTATTGAAAAATTTGTTTTTAAATTTTCTTTCAAATGGGAAAATTTTTGGGAATGTATTATGCCTGTTCGCGTTGACATCTTTGATATTTCTATGTTTGTTTTTATTCGCCGCTGCACTTGAATAAACCGCTTCGAGACAATAAAGGTGTTTTTCATGTAAATGACAACCATTTTTTGTTCTAATGAGAATGTTTTTCTAGTTTTTTGTTTTCTTGTTTTAGTTAGAACTGTTAAATGAAACGGCTGAAAGACGCAGCAGAAAGTGTTTTGATTCGAGAGCAGATGCTCGTTTTATGTTGTAACAAACCCGTTTGCGTCGATTTTCGTACATGCAACCCTGTGGGGTTTGACTCGTATCAATATCACTGTATTCATGGTATTGCTCATATGTAGGACGGAGACCCGCTAGGCTACACTGGTGACCGAGTTTTACCACTGGTGATGTGGTTATACCTTACACACTTTTTTGCCTCTTTGCCATCGAAGATTTTTATTCGATATAAATGATTATCGTTATATGTGAACATTATTGCTTTAAAGGTTAAACGATACGCAAAATCGGAAAACGATATTGAAAAAAGGAAAAACCACTGAAGGATTGCCCAATCAAAGACGATCGCTGAGACGATCGAGAGCTGAGATTACGAAGTGTCTGGATGCTCGTTCCGATGAGTGTTAAATAAAAAATTGGGTAATGGTGATGGTATTCTTCTGCTTACTATTATTGGAGCAGATAGCTTTCGATACCTGCAGTCGATACACAGTCGCAGTCGAGAAAGACGTGTGTGGTCTGACGCCGCCGAAATATGGTTGCTGAATAACGGTATATGGGGGGGCGTGGACCTCCATGGATGCTTTATAAGGACTCTATTCGATTGATCGTCGCGGTAAAAAAACTACTTCTTTCTTTGTCTTTATCTTTTCGGAATATGTTGTATGTGGTATTGCACTCTCCATCTGCAGGCGCAGGCAGCCGAGCAAAAGGGCATATTTGCACATGACTTTTTTGGTTGGTCACATTCAGAGAGTCTAAAACCTCAGATGTAAGTTTAGCATCAGGAAACAACACGTACCATCGTACGTCTGTGGTCGCCCGTCTGGAGCGAGTATGATGAAAATCTTGAAGAACCGGTAACCCCCCCCGGTCGACCGTCCTCTCCCGCGTCAGCTCGTGCTCGCTCGGACGTACAACATTTTTACCAAGAAGTACATCTCGAGGAAGCGAGGCAGGGATAAGATGGATTGGAGTGTGAAAAGGTGAAAATGTGAAATGATTGAAATGCCTGAATAGACGAAGAACTGCTTTTTTTTTTTTTTTTTCTTTTTAATAGATGAGATGCGTGTGTGAGTGTGTTTGCATGTGTGTAAGTAAGTGTAAGTGGCTTGTTGAATCTTAGCAAAAATTTAATAGCAATTTTTCAAATATAGCTTTTGAATTTGGGCTAATGCTCTACTTAAATCCAGGCATTGTAAAAACATTTAATAAGCATTTTTCAATTCCACTTTTCTTTCTGTTGTGTTGATGACAACATGGGCCAATTATAAGGTAATGATAGTTAAAATCGAAAAAAAATCAAACCTGTGTTAATGCTGTATTTGTTAATTTTTTTTTTCACCCAAATTTTTTTTGACACTGTTTATCATAATTTGAGTACGAAAGGGTTAACAAATCACTTAAGTTTCTTGCATTTATTTCAAATAGTATAAATATATTTGCATTCTTTCTAATAACACTTCCGTCTAATGAATACATACTTTGTGTTAAATAAAAAACACTACAGTTATTATGTCTACCTCTTGTGAAATAATTTCTCTGAACTGACTGATTTCTATCATTAACACAATCATCAAAAATTACACAATGTTTCATTGTTTTATCTAGTTTACTAGGATCTTGCATATTACCACTATCATCTATTAATTGTATCTTTATATGCTTATTTTTATTGGATTCTACTAACTGACTTTTTTTGCTGCTTCTTCACACCACGAACTTATTTCTTCTTCATCTTCAGATTTTTCATATTCTTTGAATAATGAAGCAATTGCTGTTTTTTAAGATTATTTTCAAATCCATATTTTAAAAATTGATAGACGGGTTGTTCTGCCGTTGTTGTATAAATTATAAGATTGTTATAATCCAAACAATTTGGAGTCGTTAAAATTTTAAATAATAGATACGTTTTTCCACAACCTGATCTTCCGCAAATAACTGACAAAACTTTATTAGATAAATTTGGATGATGATTAAATTTAAGTTTTTTTTTATTTAATGGGGGTACTTCACTCATTTTTTAATAAAAAAATTTATTTTATTTTTATTTTTAAAGAAAAAGAAGAAAATTAAACTTCTCTAGCTTCGCGTGGGAGTTTATACCTCCCGAACCAAAAGATCTATCATAATCTCTTCACCTCCAAAATTTATTTCTTGTCCTTTTTCATCAGTGATTCTAATGTTAATGTTGTTAATAGTTTTTCTTGTAATAGGGAAATATATTAATGTTTGTGGAATTACATTTAATCTATAACCAATGGGTACAGTAAAAGCTGGAAAACTGAATATTAAATTTGACAATTTACCATTTATATATCCTCCTTCAATAATGTCACAATGTACAACAATTGAATTTATTTCAGTTATTTTTGGAATCTTCTCACCTAAATGATAACCTTGACTATAGGTTCGTTTATTAAATCCTAATAGCTTTGACAATGATCTATCATGATTAAAATCAACTTGATGATTTTCGTCTAAAGTAAGAGAAAATTTATTAACTGCCGGTTCAACTGCAAAATGTAATTGTTTCTTATCTTTAAATGGTATACCTAAATGTTTCTTAATTTCATTTGATATTGATTCAACTTCGTAAGAACCAGGAAGAAAAGTTAGTATTTTCCATGTTTTATCTTTATCAGTAGAATATCTAAATTGGTCATTCACATCTTTGATAACGTTTTGAATAGTGTTAAATGTAGAGAAACTAGTCAATGCAATTTGATAATTTTTATTTTGTTCCAAATGTAGAATGGGTTCTAAATTACAAGTGTGTGATGAAGTAGTTGTTATAATTTTTAACGTCGTACTAAATTTTGATGAACCCAAAATCTCTGTCAAATTTTCTAAATGATTATTAATTTTGTCTAAATCTGCTGAACACATTTTTTAGTTAAAATTTTGAATAAATATTATAGATAAAAATCGTAGATAAAATCATAGATAAAAATCATAGATAAAAATCATAGATAAAAATCATAGATAAAAATCATAGATAAAAATCATAGATAAAAATCATAGATAAAAATCATGAATAAAAATCATAGATAAAAATTAGAAACAACATATTTCAGCTACACTTTTATAATCCTCTTCATTTAGAATCTTCTTTTCTAACAGTCTTTTCAATATAGCATGAATTTCATTGAAACTAGAATTATGTCCTTCTTTTATTGCAGATATTAAAATATTTAATCTATTTAGTAATTCTTGTGGATCATCTGGTAAAAATACAGTTGTTTCTGTTTTCTGTTTTTCAGATAAATCTTTTCCTACTTTAACTCCCGTTGATAATAAATTTTCTAATTGTTTAATTTTCTAATTAGTCTTAGAGATTTTACTGCACCAACTCTATCTAACATAGCTTTATATTTTATGAGATCTTCTACAGCATAATTTTTTAAATCTGCTCCTCTTAAAAGATCAACAAAATTTCTATCTAAATTAAAAGGAGATTTATCTGGTGAAAAAATTAAACCTCGAAAAGGTTGTGGAAATATTTCTTTTTGTCCGAGATAAAATCTAGGTATTGTTTTTCCATCTATAAATGAAATAGAATGTTCAAATTGCATAGATTTTGGTAATTTTTTATTAATGTTTGATTCTAGTAATCCATAGTCATCTAATATAGTTTTGTGTTCTGGATCTGTTATATCAATTTGTTTATCATTATTTGTACTTTCTTTTTCAAGAGTTTTAAATGGTTTCATAGTTTTTTCAAAATCAGTTTTTACTTGTTCGGTTTGCTGCATTTTTTCAAACATATCAGATTGAATACCAGCTTTTATCATTCTATGTTGAAGATGATTTTCTTTCATAATATTTCTTTGTTTTATTAACTCTTCTAACTGTTTTATTCTTTTAAAATTATCAGCTCTAATTTTATCCATTTTTAAAATATAATATTTGAATTTTGTGGTAACATTGGAATAAAGCAAAAACATTTTACTGAACAAATTATTTTTTTATTGCTTTGTTGTCTGACATCTTTTCGTTTAAAGTTTTCTCGTTTTAAGTTTTGCTTAAATTTTCGCTTAAAGTTTTTAGCTCTTCTAAAAAAATTTTGTCATTTTCTTCATTAGAAATTTTACCATCAGTAAAAGTTTTACCATCACTAGAAATTTTGCCATCCTGTTTATTCTTATCATCAACTTTTTCGGACTTCAAATGAAATGGCGATTTATTAGCTTTATTAGCTATTTGATCAAATTTTTCAATCTCATCTAACGTAATAACATTATCATCACATACTCTTTGAAAGTAGTAATGTAGTTTATCATAGACTTCTTTAATATGTAAATGCTTAGTTTTTAATGATTTTCGTTTCTTAGTTATCAAAGATTTATCTAACATTGTAACAAGTGAAGTTGCAAAAACACCCGTACCTGTTAAAGCTGTAGCAACTACTGGAATTACTAAAACACCAGAAGATATAACAATAGTGAGAGCGCCTAAACTTATTGTTAAGAATATGCCAATTCCTTGTGTTACATTCTTAACATTAGGCCATCTCTTTCTTAATTTTTTATAATGCTCTAATCTTAATAATAATTGAGATTCCTTATCTTTCATATAACGTACTCTATCTTTGTGTTTTTCTTTATTCATTTTTTCAATGTCCATTAAAGTAGAACTACGTTCATATGATAACGAAGGATATATTCTTGCGGTTTCTTCCATTTTTGTTTCTTCCATTTTTAAAGAAATATTTTGAATAAATATTTTGAATACAATCTTCTGAATTTCGATTTAAATAGAAATACGCAGTTGTTTGTTTGCCGTATATTTCTAAGAACTCAGTCAGACCAAAAGCTCTGGGAGAGGATGAGACGAAGAGGGAGAGAGAACAAAGGAATTGTTTGCCAGTATGAATCGTAGATAAGCAATTGAATTTGTTGTATACTCCAGTATACCTCTACTGCCCAATACCGATGCAATCGTACATGTTATGAGGATAAAAAACTACTCTTCATTCCACGAAAAATATCCTTTTTTGGGAAGACATGCATCTTAATGCACATTTTAATTAGTTTTTGCAGAAGAAGTCGCTAATCTTAGTTTGTTTCGCTTGATTTGCTTTGACGTTGAACATTGAAGTGATAGCAGCTGCGGCTTGTGGCAGACAATAGCGCCATAAATGCGGGTATACTTTAGATGCTTCGCTGGGGGCAAAGGTCATAAAGATTCTCTCTCTCTCAGAAACAGCTGCTGCCATTATTCCACGTATTACAATTTCATTCTTACTGCGTGCATTCATTCTGTGAGCGTTCTGTGAGACTGTGACTTTTTACAATTTATCGGTGACCTAAACATCGAAGCTGTGACAAAAATGAGTGCTTCTATTCATCGCGAATTCCTCAAATTTTGTGATCAAGTACTTCCAGTAATAGAAATTTTTTTTCAAAACTCTTATTGTAAATCATGAATTCTATTTTCAAAAGAAGATAAAACCAGAAAAAGAAGACAAGAAAAATGAGATTTTTTCTGAAATAAGAAACTCATTTTCATCAGGACAACTAATCCAACGACAGCTCGACGTGAGTGCACAGGCGACATGCACTATCCAAAACTGTGTTACAACCCTACATTCTCTAATTTATCAAGAAAAAGTACACAATAATTCTTCCTTATCAATTGCTATTTGCCAAGGATTTGTGATATCTAAATTAAAATCAATGGAACATTTATCAATGGTAGCCTTTACTCAAAAGTTGGAGAGTGAATGTAACATTAAATTCTCAAGAAGGTATGTAACGTTTTTGATAAAATTATATCGCCTTTCTCAAGCTAACACAAAGCTTCAAACATGTACTTTAAGTATATTCTTTGTTTTCAAAAACTTTAAGTATTTTGAAGATTATTTTGAATTTGAAAAAGAGGAACAGTTGCTTCAAATTAGCTCAGGGATATTTTCTTCCCAAGAATCCAATCAAACATCTGATATGACAACTGGACTAACGCAGCAATTAGAGACACAACATATACAGGAGCGCCAAACACAAAATGAGTAGTATGTATTGTCAATCATTTTATGTAACAGAATAGAAAAATGGGAATGCTATTCGCAGCTTATAAATGAAACAGTGGTTGCTTTTTCTTATATTGTAAGACTTTGCTATATTATGTGAGTAGCATGCATTAACATTTTATTTTGTGAGACGGAATAAGAGAATGGGAATGAGCATTCGCAGCTTATAAATGAAACATTTCTTTATTTTTTCTTATACTGTGTGACTTCTAGCATATTATTTGACGTAGTGTCGTGTATTGAAAATCATTTTATGAAACAATAGAAAAATGGGAATGCCATTCCCAGTTTATGAATGAAACATTTTTCTAGTTGTCATATATTTACTTTGTAATCTAAACTACTTGTACATACATCTGAATAAAATATTTCAAAAAGAAAAAAGAATGTGTTTTCATTTTGCATTAACCGCTACCTGTTAAAGAAATATTATTAGTCACATGATATATTTTAAAAACCTGAAAAACGGATTTAAAAGACGTTTTTAAAAATACTAACTTTATGATTTTTTCGGTGTCCTGGAACGGTCATGATTTTAAGGGGGGTAAAAATTGTAATTCTCAAATTTGAGATTTTGAAAAATTTGAAAAATTGGGTATTTTTAAAAACGGTTTTTTCTTCATAACCTGAAAAAGAGTTCAAATTCATGAATTTATGTCGTTTTTAAAAAGTACCATTTTTTGAAAAATGGTACTTTTTGAATGGACTAAATTCATTTATTTAGGTCTTAAAAACCTGAAAAAGGGTTCAAATTCATGAATTAATGTCGTTTTTAAAGATACTATTTTTAGAATTTTATGGTGTCCTGGAACGGTCTTTTGCCCATTACTTTTATTCATTTTTTACATCAATTTTGATGTTGAACGTGTCATTTCTGAATAATATGGCTTTATAGATGAAACAGTGGAGAAATTGTGTCATTTGGCTCTCAGATATTGTTTATCTACATATTGAAGATGCATCTAATACAAATATTTCCTGGAATGAGAAGAAAGGAATATTTGCTCGCTATTTTAGCAACATTTTCTGTGCTTTAGATGGTTCTTTAACGTTTCATCTGCCAGTGAAAATCAACTCCGCGTGGTTGACGCACGTGACTTGCGCTTGCCCTAAAACAGCCCGTCATGCTCTTATTTTACTGATATATGTGTTCATGCATTGAGTGCACCAGTTGCAGGAGATTCCACCATCTTCATGATAATTGAGCGAGATGTTCCCACACAAATCATTCTACGTTTTCACTGTTGTGACGTCATGCTTAGTCGATGTCTGATTGCTTTATTAACTAAGGAAGCAGACAGACAGCCACTTCTGTGAGACTGTTCAAAAGGCGCACGATGTTCTAAATTTTGCTGTTCAGTGAATCATTATGATCTGTGCGTGAAATGGCGTCTGGTAAGTTGATGTTAATGATAGTTAATTGAATCAACTCAAGGTTTTGCAACACGAGTATAGTCACTACATCTGATGCAGTTGATATCACCAATCCACAGTTATACATTACATTTAGTAAAAGTAAATATAATTTTTAAGTGGCAACTCAGTGATGGTTAACTACATAGTCCACACAACCTCGTTCATGATGATGTTCAAGGTTGACAAACACTCTGTCTAATGGTCGATCTTGTAAAAAAAAGTTTGACACAAGCAACTGGATCATTAAGTCTGTCAAATTTTTGGCATATAATGAAACTATGTGTAAAGACGATAAGTGTATAAGGTGCAATAATTTCCGCCATGCCCATTATGACTGGGCATCAAGATCAATTTCGCACTATTGATCCGATTCAACCAAGTTTGCCGCATCATGAATGTTATACGAAAAGCTTCTTCCAAGTTACAATGTTTGATAACGAACACCCTTTAATAACAATTTTAGTAGGCCTATTAGAGAAAGAGTAGTGGCAGCTGAGAGATTCTTTTTGTGAGAGTACTTTCAAAAAAAAGAAAATTGGCGGTTCTTTAATTCAATTAGCAAAAATGAAATTAATGTTTAGTTGCCAGCAAGGCTTGATTTGATCCGATATCAAAGGCGTGAGGTTATTTGCACGCAATGTTGCGTGTAAATAACCAGACAACTGAGGCCAAGTTATTCCCACGTAAAAGTGGGTGCCAGCAGCCGTAACTATACAGTGAGTTTTTCAGACGCAACAATTCGTCAAAATGTTAACTGTCTTTGCTGAACGGTTACATTTTTGCATGATCACTTCAAATATTCCGCATAATTTATTTATGCATTAATCGTTAGAATTAAGCAATTGCTTCTTAGAAGTGGTTGTCTACTGAACACGTTACCAAAGTTTCATAGTATTTATTGGAAATTTTAATGATTTTTAGCATATACATGTAATGATATACTGATTCTGTCTTCTTGGCAATTCGTAGTCGCTGCTCGGCCGCGATTTCCACATGATCATTATTATTCTTCAGTAATTGTACAGTTTTTAATTTGATGTGAAATCAACATGTTTGAGAACAGTGGTAGGCATATCAGAAGGTACAAATTGATGCACTTGTTTAATCTCTAGGAGTAGGCATATTCAAAATGTTCAAGTGGGCATTGATTCCTTTGCTTAGTTATTCGGATGAAGCTTTTTTGACATGCGGCAAACTATGGCGAATCAGACATTGTTGGTAAGAAATCTATTTATTTGCTCAATGACATCCACTATGACATGATGACTTATGTCAGTGGTGTACTTATGGGTTATCTCCCCCCACGTTTTCAAATTTGTCTAAAATCTGTTACAATGAATCAATCGTCACAAAACTTTAAACAGACGTAAGTGAGTGTATTCTCTAGCCACATACCAAGTTTTAGGCAATTCGAAGATGTCCTTTTTAAATTAGGAGCGATAACTTAAAGTGCAGCGATGCCGATAGCTTGATCTGACTTGTCAGTGACCTCATCGTCTCAACAGAAAACACTTGAGGTTAACAAAGTCATCTCACGACAACTCGTCAAGCGATGATGACCAGGCCACATCCATTATATTAATATGCTTGGCTTAATAAAGGTGTGGCAAGGTAGTGGTCGTGGGAAGATTTCAAATTGCAGTGCATGAGAGGAAGAGGGAGAGAGAACAATGCACACACGAGTAGCAATGATGCGTCGAACAGACGAAGTCACATCAAGCAAGCTGTTGACATCGCTACACTTCACGTTATTGCATCTAATACAAAAAGTACTTGTCCGATCTGCATAAAATTTTGCATGTAGGTAGAAAACATGCTTGAGTACGTGTACCCGAAGTTTAGTGACGATTGATTATCAGTAGATTTTAGACAAATTAGAAAACCTGAGGGGGGGAGACAACCCATAAGTATCGTCAGTGGTAGGCAACCAATTTGTGGTAGTGATGACTTTACAGATCTAGTTGATTACATCACAGTTGGTTGTACTGTATCGGCCGTTAGATGAATCGAATACCTACAAACTTGTATTGTGATGAGCTGACACATTTGTTGCAATATTTTTTATTTAAGCCTTTAACAGAAGCTTAATAATCAAATTTTGATCAATTTAGAAAAGCTGTTTCTTCAACCGAAATTTATATTTATCATGATTTGAAAATGTCCAACTACGCTGCGTTTATTTTATGATGTTGGCTCATAAAAACAATGACTCACCTGCTCGCACCGAAAATTTTCGAAGTCATGCTGAAGCAATTATTAGTAGGCCTATAGGTGAAACATTATTTGTTAAAATAAAGATAGCCTACATATTCGCAAGAGGAGCAACAGCGGGGTATTCACAGCGAAATAATAAAAATTCTGAGAGATTTTGCTGCTAAAAATAATTTGTCATGAGCTTGAATGCCCAGTAAATTTTCGTCACGAAAAAATGATATTCATATGTCTATTACTTTCTTGGAGTATTGAAATTGAAATATTGAAATATAATTGAAATATTGCTTTAGGAAGTTACTTTTGATCATCCCTATGTATATGCATTTTTGTCAACATCGCGAAGCAGTATGAGGCAATCAGTATTCAGTACTCTATACTGCACTTTGAAATGCTTAATACCGATGTTAGATGAACATGTACGGTGGAATTAATTGATAATTATTCACAACGTCTAGACAAAAACTTGAATGAACAGCACTCGAAATTTGATTTGCACAAGTGATCTAACCAAAAGTGAAGCGTTTTGTGGTTTATTCTATATAGCTTTATAATACAAATTTCGGTTGAAGGCCTTTTCTGAATTGATGCAGCCTATGATGTTCTAACCGATGAAATCAAATCTGCGTCACAAATGCTTTCATCTGCATCTGAATGTTTCGTGTTGCTTTCCTTTTTCTGTTGTGAATATAATTTTACTTTTCAGTGATTTGCCGAAAGCCGAGGAACTATTGTATTAATTGCTCAATATACTCGTATGCAATTAATACAAAGTATCTGCAGCTTAAGGCTGGAGCGTCATTAATCATTTCTCATTATTTTCATCACTAACAAAAACAGTCATTTACGTGATACATCAATAATTTATTGCAACATTTCAGAATTTGTCTATTTCTTTATATATTGTCTATTTCTCAACACGGATCATCAAATACTGCTATTGATCACAGAAGGAAATACAAGGGAATAATCTGATGTGAGAAGAAAATGAGATGTTGGGATGTCAATAAAATAATTATTAAATTTCACATAGGATGCTTTCATAATCAGATGAAAAAATTAGGACTAAAAAAGTACATAATGTAGGTAAGGTCCATCATGTTTCCAACATACATTCATGAATGGAAATCTAAAACTGATCAATGAATGTATGTACAACTGGTCATCAATAAAAAAATGAAATATTTCTAGATTCGATACAAAGATTTTCAGATGTTCAATGGGCAAAAGTTTGTAAACATTCATACACAGTACAGAATCCAATCATCAGTCCCCCTCTTTAAATCGTATAGAGTGGTTTTAATCGTCTATACCTTAATAATCAATTAATTTCTATGCCAAATCGAATCTAGCATTTTAGCCATATAAATGGATCTTCATCTCATGATTTTGTCCTCCAGATGTCTACGGATAACCATGCAATTTTTCACTACTTCATAGTTTTGACATAGCTATTCAGCCCCTTCCCTTCAATATTTCAATACTATTCTGTTGTCAATTGCGATATCAGATAAAACTGCTTATAAGAGCTGGCGAAAAAGTAATATCATAGCTGTCGCCACAAATCAACCATTGATTCCATACTTTACTTACTTTGATTGATATACATGCATGCCTAAGAGTAGCCAGATCCAGCCCCTTTCACCCCAATTTTCACGAAAGGTCATGACCTGCTCTGTCATCGGAGCACACGCCCACGCATCAGAGCTCGGGTAGCGAAGAGGACAGGAATCGGAGCACACGCCCACGCATCGGCGCACTTGGGGTAAGAGCACGGAGCACCAATCGGAGCACGCGGCGCCGAGCACGTGTGATGAGTCACCGTACGGTATATAAGGAAAGGCGCTGTCAGAGAAATTCATTCTCATTCTAACCATGCAGTACACGTGTGAATTCTGCTGTCAGTCCTTCTCTCGCTTTCAAGACTGTATTGCCCATGGAGCAGCGGAGACGGGTCGCAACTATTGTTGGACGTGCTGTAAATGGTATGGAGACGAACACGATTGCCGCGCGTTTAATTATGGTGATGATAATGACTTGCTGTGTCTGGATTGCGACGGAAGTTTCGACGTGGAGGCGTACCATAAGCATGCGTGTGTGGGACGGTGTCGCTACTGCGATACAGTGGTGAATGCTGAAGCGGAAGGATGGGATGAACATTTGTGTCCCTACCTGTTTGAGTTCATGCAAGAGGGCGGTGCAGCTGTGGAAGAAGAACGGATCATGGACGGTCGCGGATATAATTATCGATTTACCCCTCATCAAGCCACGAATGAATGGAAGGTATATTTAAATTCAATGTATGCGGACTTATATCGTGTCATTGTGCAACAACAGCCCCACGAGGACGTGAAAGTGTTTGTGAGTATGAGACTCAGGTTTGCCAAGATGGATATGTCGACGGGCGAAGAGGAAGTGAGAGACATCACCACACCCTCATACATTCACGAAGGCGTCCAAGCACGTAACTTTGATACATGGTTCCGTGACATGGTGTCAAAGTTTGAAGAATTTATTGAAGACTATCGAGAAGACGGATCAGGATTTGCGGTGAAGGAAGTGTTGGAGTTACTAGTTCAAACAAGTTCCTTCCCTAATTTTCGCATGGGCGCACCGATTTCTATTCACCGAGATATCAAGCTCTGCAAAGGTATATGTGTGCTTGAGTGCAACACGTATACATCACATTGTTTTCAAGACAGTGTCCTCTATGCACTGGCCTACCAAGACAATCGCATTCCTCGACGTCGTGAACGTGTTGATTCCCGCACCAAGACATCCTATGACATTTATCAGAATCGACTTCCTGCAGTGCGCAAGTTGAATTTGAACCAGTATTATCATCTAGACTTTTCCATGATGACGTCAGAGGGATTGATGAATACACGGGATATTCAGGAGTTCGAAAAGAAGAACAATGTCATTCTTCGTATCCACGTACATGACAGTAAAGGATTTGTGGGCCAATTATACCCGGTCCGTCAAGCTGTGAAGGAGAACACACGCATCGTTCATCTGGCGATGGTGACGCGGTACGATATGGAGGATCAGTCTGGACATTTTCTTCCCGTGACGGATTTTCAGAAATGTGCTCGCATGTGGTATCGGAATATGAGCCAAACGCAAGTGAAACGATTTGAAACATGCGAGTTATGTAGCTTACGATTTAATTTCTAAGAAAAGGGGATGAAGTATGGAAAGACAAAGGATATGGCACACAAAGAACGTGTGGAACATCAAGCCAAATGTGATGGAGGATTTTTTCAGATGGAAACAACCCCGGAAGATACGAAACCGCACGAATTTATCGACCACGCGAAAACCACTCAACCCCTCGCTGTGATGTATGCGGACATTGAGAGCATGATTGATTCCGTGTCCAAGAAGCATACGGCAGCGTATGTGGGATCCTATGTGGTGTGGCATCCGGCGCTGGACAAGAAAGAATCGGTGGTGATCCATAAGGGGGACGAGTGCATTCCTGCCTTTATTACACACATCAGACAGGTGATCTGGTCTATGTTTGATCACATGAAAGCGACAAACCGTAACATGACGCTGACGGAGGATGATATGCGGGACTATGAACAGACAGCTCAATGTAACATGTGCGGATGTGATGTAAAACCCCAGAAGCAAGGTGAAAAGAATGGGCCTACGACAAAGGTGCGAGACCACGATCATATCACGGGCAAATATCTGCAAACCCTGTGCAATGCATGTAACCTGCGACGACGTCAATCCCGGAACACATTAAACATCTTGTTTCACAATTGGAAGGGATATGACAGTCACCAGGTGATTGTACAAGGGTTTACCAAGTTGGATCACAAGTATAAGATCGAGCCCATTTATGTGTCAGGAGACAAGACGTTGGGAGTGACCATCTTTATTCCCATGCCATCCAATACCCTATATAAACTCCGATTCATCGATTCATGTCAGTTTTTGAAAGACTCTCTAAACAATTTGTCAACGACCATCAATGACTTTCCTCACTCAAATCACATATTGAGCAACGTCTATCCGAATTGCGATCACACATCTATTCGGAAAGGATATTTTCCCTATACATATTTTGACTGCTGGGATCGTATCCACGAGACTCAATTGCCTCCGAAGGAAGCATTTTATAATGATTTGAGTGAGAAGGAGTTGGAAGAGGATGAGTATGCTGTGGCACAAAAGGCGTGGACAGAGACGGGGTGCAGCACGTTTGAAGATTATATCCACTATTATTTGACAGTGGATGTAGCCTTGCTCGCAGACATCTTCGAACATTTTCGAAGTGAAATACGCGACGTGTCTGCATTGGACCGCATCCACTATTTCGGCACACCTGGCTTGACCTATTCATTTTTCTTTAAAAAGACACAGGTCAAGTTGGAGAAATTGCATGACGTGGATATGTACCGCGTGTTTGAAGCAGGGATTCGTGGAGGGATGACATTTGTGAATCAGCACCGCGCGCAAGCAGAAGAAGGTACTCACCTGTTTTATATCGATGCGAACAATTTATACGGTGCGGCCATGATGGGACCTTTGCCGAAGGATTGTTTTGCCTGGGTACGACCGGAGGTCTTGGTGGACATCAACGACGAATGGGTGAGACGATACAATGTCAATGGCACCACGGGTCATGTACTGTGCGTCGATTTGGAATATCCCCCACACGTCCAAGATGCCACGGAAGATTTACCATTGGCTCCTTACCGCGGGACGGCGAAATGGGAGGACATGTCTCCCTATATGCAAGAGCTATGGCAAGAGTTGAACGGGAACCGACCCTTTCACTCAGCCAACAAGTTAATGATGACGCACGAAAATCGCAAAGAGTATGTGGTACATATCGCTGCTCTCAAGTATTATGTGGAGAAGGGCTTACATATCACCAAGGTTCATTACGGGATCTCCTTCAACCAAGAACCGTATATTCGTCCCTATGTTCAATACCATACGCAAGAACGCGCCAAGGCAACCACGAAAATGCGCCGCAATCTCCACAAGTTGATGGTGAACGCACTGTACGGCAAGACAATGGAGAATGTGCGGAAATATGGGAAGCACTATTTTGTACGATCACCGAATGTATTTAGCAAATGGACACGTCATCCCTATTGCCAATCTTTCTTCAACATCAGCGACAAAGCCGTGGTGGTGAATGTGCGCAAGACCAAGGTAGACTTGAACAAGCCCATTTATATCGGGCAATGCATCCTGGACAACAGCAAGATTATTATGTACAAGCTGTTTGACCAGTGGAAAGCCAACAAGACGTGCACCTCAGTGGAACTCATTGGTGGGGACACAGACTCCTTCTTCCTCAAAGTCCGCAGCCGGTATACACGCGAAGAAGTGCTGCGTTCGTTTGAAAACATCCCCAATTTTATTGATACGGAGGCGAAAGGTGTTCTCGATACCTCAAATTATCCCGTGAGTCATCCAGAGAGACGTACCGAGAATGCGAATCGTTTGGGATGTTTCAAGGATGAGTGTGTGGGGGATAGGGTGAAGGAGTTTGTATGTTTGAGTGCCAAGATGTACTCTTACATTGTCCTCAAAGGCAATGAGGAAGAAATCCACGACTGTCGCATGAAGGGGGTGTGTCAAGCAAAGAAGCGTCAAGTGAAACATCAGAATTATGTGGACGCATTTGAAAAACATTCAGTTACCACAGTGTCACAAACCCTCCTCCAATCCCAGCACCACGAGATGAGAACAGTGACGCAAGTGAAGAAGGCCTTAAGTATCTGGGAGGACAAGCGGTGTTGGTATTTACCCAATCAGAGTCTTCCCTACGGTAACCATCGCCTATATGAAGAAGGGTATCTACACCCCACTGTCAAAGATGTCAAGGATCTGCAACCGCATGGTGGAGCTCAGAGCATCCTCCGCAATACCACTGCAGACATTGTTACCGCAACTCCCTCTGGCCACATACCGAGCATCACGCCCTTGTCGAGTCTATTGGAAATGGAACTCTTCGGTTGCTGTACAGATTTTTCCACGGGGGTGTATCCAAATTTTGGGCAACCACTCTCTGGAAACCTACGATCGTATTTGTAAAGAGATGCGCCAATTACTCGCCCCCTACGGATTGGACGTGAGCGACCCAATCACAAAATCCTGCACCGTTCAATGTCAATGGAACTATTCAAAAGACCGCATGCAAACCATTCAACAGTTGCCATCGTCATCAGTGATTTCCAACGAGCGCGAGCTGTTTCCCGGAACGTTAATACGCAAAGGTAATTTGCATTGTTCCTTCTTTTCCAACGGAAGTGTGATTGTGACGGGTGTTTTATCGATTGCAGAAGCGGAATCGTTGGTGGAAGACATTCTCAAATCCCTATTCGAAGGAGATTCCCTCAATGAATCGGACAGCAACTAGTATCCCAACGTCGTGGGTTGTCGCAAGAGACCTGGGATATTCATTCAAAGCGATAGAAACTGTAACACATCTCAATGAAACGATCACTGCTGGTGAATTAGTGGATCGACTCATGGATCTTGATGAGCATGCTATGAATCACCATTTGGAGCGTAGGTGGATAGAGGATGACTCCCTGCTACACTGCAATACAATGACATTGGCGCGATCTGGAGTGAAAAAGTGAAAAAAGTGACATTTGCAACGGATGTGTCAGATAACTCTTCCCATAAAAGTGACTTTAGAAAGAAATTAGAAGAAGAGACATTTCAATTATTATGTGAACGGAACTGTGTTACATGTTTTAAACAGGAACGGTCCCTTCTCTTTTTACCATGTTCTCATAGTGTTATGTGTTCTACATGTTATAATCCCTTTGAAACATCATCTTGTCCCCTTTGTGATCAAGATATTGCTTCAACAGTGACTGTTTATCGTGCATGATGTATGGAAAAGCTCTGTGTATAGTGTATAGTGTGCTATCACGAGTGACTGAACCTTGTACAAAACCTTGTAGTATTACCCTCTGTCTGAAATAAAAATACAATCATTGACATGATTCATTTCTTTATTGACTTCAAAACATGGGATAATGTAGAATACAAATAGGAATAGACAATTTTATCATTGAAGGACAAGTAGGTTTGAATGAGTTCTTGATCTTTCTCGTAAGCATCCAATGTTCGAAAGAAGGTCAGTGTTTTTTCCATAGACGTGTTAAAAGGGCGTTGGTTTAAAAAGTAAATACAGTAAGCACCACAATAGGCTTTAGGTCCTTGTATACGCAGAGGGCGACGATAGTTTAGAGGATAAGGTGTTGTCGATAACCATTCGGTAACATGTGGATAGTGAGATGGAGTGAGTCCATAAGAGTCAAAGAATTCGCACACGCGTTGATCCGCATTTTGATAAAAGGCCAGCCAATGCCTGCCAGGTTGATGAGAGCGATCACTATTGACAATAAGTGTCTTTGATTCCGGGGAATGAGCAGGAAGTAGATCAGCAGGAAACACACCTTGGAAGGGAACGTAAGAAGATTGGAGGAGGCGATGAGCAAACGTTTGACAACTACACTGAATAGCACAGAGAAAATCATCTTCGCACATGCAGGCATTGAGTAAATGTTTCTCTTGTAATTGATTCATACCCTGCATGATTCCTTCGATTTCCGTGTTGCTTAACCAGTCTCCCATTCAGCCAACGCTGAGCTTTAATGAGACGATGTTGATAAAGAGATGTCCAAGCGATAGGAGGAACGTGATTCTCGGGCTCCTTCACCATATCTTATGAGGATGTCCATGCGCGCCAACACTTAAATAGCGGGAGGGATATACGCACTGGAGATGACAGCATTCTCCGGTGTGACGGAGAATTGTTCGTCATGAATGACAAACATTAATAAATCCATATTTTGCCGGGTTGTATTCTCAAATTGCAATTCCAGTCCATATTGACGTGTATTGGTGGGTTGAACACTATCGATTTGTTTATCCAAGGTACAGTCAAAGGCGATAAAGTAACAGTATTTGGTAAAACTCTCCAAATCAATACCACATGATTCATTCGTGTTATAGACTTGAATCGCACGATTGAATTGACTGTAGGCAATCACGTCATCTTTGCAATTGATGGTGCCTCCTGTCATGATGGCTCCATTGGTGGTCATGGTGACTTGAGAGAGTCCATGCCTTTCAAAATAGAGTTTACGACTTCCTGGATCAAACCAAGAGTTACTGGGAACAACCGCGAAAAAGATGAGTTTAGGACTCAATAGAGCGGCCACATTGGAAAACGTCTTCTTTTGTACTCCACTTTCAATCGTTTGTCGTTGGACGGTCATGCCATTGTAGCGATAATAAATGGCTTCTGTCTTGCGTCGATTCGCAGTTTTCAATTGCAGTTCTGCATTCGGTGTGAGCATGGGCATATACAATTGGAAAGAGGTGATTTTGAACCTGTACTTTGTAGAGGTCGTCCCTGCAGCATGTTCCATATCATAAATGGCATATTCCGGTTTATTCAAGGTGAAAATGAGATCCAGTTGCATGCCTGGGGGCAGAGCAATCACTTGTTGGAACAAATTACATTTCAGGGGAAAGTCAAAGGTACGTTTAAATTTGTGGTCTGACCATTGTTTGAGAATGGCTTGATTGAGTGCATTCTCTTTATCTGTAAACTCTACCGCCTTAGTCTTTATCGTCTTACTCGCTGCATCATACTCCGTGTCATACATCACTTGAGGAACAGTAAATCCTTGTGTGACCATGTGTGTATTCTTCACATCATTGGTATATTGTAAAAGATTGCTAAGGTAAGCTCTCAAATAATACAAGTCATTGCCTCCTTCAATGGTGCGTTCATTCAAGCGGATAGTAATGTCGGAAAAGAGGGAGTGAGCCGTATTGTTGATAATAATCGCCTTGTCTGACGACTCACATGGCACGTCTGCTCCTTTAGCCGAATCATGTTTCATGAGTTGTACTTCCACGCGAAAATAGGCATTGCATACATCCATCCAATGAATGGCTAGTCGAGGGACCGTGAATTGAATGGTACCGGGATTTTCCAATCCATTGACTGGCGTCAGAACGCTCGTATGCTGAGAAGTACTCGAGACATCGACTTTATCACTTTGGAATACATCGTAACGCGCATCCAATAAGGCAGGGGTTTCCGCCATGCTTGATGGGACGGATGTTCTAAGATTGCTTAGTTCTTAAAAGAGCATGCGTTGTTTAGCACCTCCGCGATAACGCCCCATCAAACTTCCTTTCCCCCATTTCGTATGATGGGCAATGGCCACATGACCACGACGACGTTTAGGAGCAGGTGCTTCCACCCGATCTCCTTCTTCATCCGTGAAGACGCGTTTCCGACTCACTTTATTTTGAATAGCTTCTACAACACGTTCGGGAGCAGTCTGTAAAGTGCGTTTGGCGAGCGCTTTCACACCCTTTTTGAGACGATCAACTCCTTCTTGTGCGGTAGAGCTGACAGCATCCGTGACAGCTTGTTTCGCAGAATTGAGAAACTCTGTCGAACGTAACGATTTTCCCAATGTTTTCTGTACCGTATGTACAAGTCCTTTTTGCGAAGGTTTTCGCGATGCTTTTCGAGAGGGTTTTCGAGAGGGTTTTCGATTTGTTTTTCGAGATGGTTTTCTGGGAACACTCTTTTTGAGTGATTTGGGCAGACGGATGGATGGTTTCTTGACACCAGTGACACGGGGTCTAATCATGCGTGTTTTCTGTCCAATCACTTTATTCCATCCACCGCGTTGCATAAATGAACCTCTTCCAAACAATCGTCCAGAGGAATGTGGTCGGTGACGGATTAAAAAGAGATTCGTCATCGTGTCTTGATGTGCTTGGGAACAGACAATTACTTAATTGCGCGACGTCGAAGATGCATTTTTACATAGGACCGTCCGTCTGTCATAGGGATGGGATGACCGTCATCCGACATGAGTTTGATTTCAATATCTTGCACATGTTGACTTTTCACAGGGAGATAGGTGACATTCTGGAATTCATGATGAATACTATCTCCATAATCTTTCCCCGTGTAGGGAATCACACACATACAGTTTGTTTTCATACCTCCTACATAATGATAGCCTACAATATTACAATACAGGAGAATATTGTAGGTGAAGGCATTCAAATTCAAAGGGGCAGTCGCTTGCTGTGAGGAAGTGAGTAAGTCTGTTTTAAACCCAAGAATGTCTTTGAGCAAAGGATGGAGTTTCATACTGTAGTGTGGGGGTACGACCACTGAGACAACATGGACATGAGGCGCCAATGTAGTGATAGAAAAGTGGAAATTGTGACCATGCTGTCGATTCTGATTCAAACACTGCATCAACGTCTTCTCCGAATAAATACCGCGTGGAATGTTGAAACGCGTAAACATGCCTTGTTCTCCCTGTTTGCCTTGTTTGTCTTGTTTATCTTGATTGCCTTGCTTGTCTTGTTTGTCTTGTTTGTCTTGTTTGCCTTGCTCTCCCTGTTTGCCTTGCTTGCCTTGTTTGCCTTGCTCTCCTCGCGGTGAATCCGTTTTGAGGGAAAGGATAGAAGATGTAAAGACGGTCGAAATCGACTCAGGATGATCCTTCAATGTCCCCACACTAAAGCTGACATCCACGGGTATTGTCTGAAGGGTATTGATGAAATTGACGACGGAGATACCGGCTTCCCATTGATCCCCATGGACTATGGGGATGGAAGGAACCAAGCGATTTTTGAAATGATTGGCTCTATTTTCAGGAAACAAATTGGGCTGAGCATTACTCAACAAGTGAATCGTTTCCTCATGCATGGTTGAGTGTCACTCTGTCCATAATTACCTAGTCTCCTTACGGCGGAGATGGAGTTTGAAATAGGATCGTCCTTCATGAATCGGAATAAATTCACCATCATCACCACGCAACTGAATTTCAATCTCATCAATAGCGGATGTAAAAATGGGGTAATAATCAATATTGGACACTTCATACGACACCATTTCCCCCAAACGTTGTTTCTCTTCAATGGGATGAATTTTCAAGATTTGTTCACGTTGTCCTCCCACAATACTTTCCGCCACAATATTACAATAGACGATAATGTTGAAGGAATTGGGAGTCATGCTGAGGGGAGAGAGTGTTGTCATCTGTGTATTGGGTCCATAATAGGATTGGGGTAGACCTATACGATAACTCAACGCTTCTCCAAAATCAATAAAGGCATGTTCCGCGGTTTTCACCGTCAAATAATGATCTTTCGAGAGAGAGAGGGATACATCCGTCCACATCTGTAAATTCACTTGGAGTTTAGAAAAGAGTCCTTCCAAGGTATAACTCCCTTTGGGAATGCGGACACGATGAAACGAGGTAGAAATGTCCAGGGTGGGGTTGATGTAACCTTGCCGAATCATGTGGTCATAGATGTGCAACGGTTTCATGGTCTTGCTATAGAGATGAAGAAAAGGGCGAGGTGTGGGATGTGTATTCACCATCACCGATTGAATATCTTGTTTTCCCACATCCACTCCCAACACCATACCATCCACTAGATAAAACATGTTTTCTTGCCAGCGTTCCATCATGGTCGTCATGAGCTTTTGCATATCCTCACTGAACCATCCAATAAAGGAAGTCAATCTATCTTTGCAGACTTTCAGGGTGGATCCTTCTTGATACGCGACAGCGGGTGAATACAATGTCTTATCAGAGAGTCTATCTCCAAACAAGTAGGATTGTAAACACGTATTGGCCAACAGCTCTTTCGATTCGTAAGCATAAGGGAAATAGGATTTCTGAAACAAGCGATCCAATTCCTTCCCTTTCCATGGGAAGAGGGTGTCGAGGGTGTGGTTCCATCCTTTGGCATAATCAAAGGTATATTCCGGTAAACCATAGATGTGTAATGTCATCCCATGGGTGACATGTTTTGGACGTTGTTGATACCGACGGTAACTTGCAGAACAATGTTCCGGCGTTTCCGAGTGTATACAGGTTTGTTCATGATAGGTGAACATACCATATTCATGACTATGATTCAACATGTGTTGCCAGAGTTGTGGGGGATTGATTTTCAACCAATACCCTTCCGCGATTTTAAAGTGAAGCACGTGAAAGACGCCCACTGTTGTATACGTCACCCACACCATATCAGGCAGGGGGATGGCTTGATTGAAAGCTTGCACAAAGGATTGGAGGGTATAATATTTCGTGGGTAAATTGAATCGTAATGGACTAGGGAGATGAGATAGGGTATGAAAAATCTCAAAATAGTCGCCATGTTTGATGTTGAGAATATTGGGATGCTTCTTATCCTCGGTCTTATACTGTTGTGTCGGTTTTCCGTTTCGAAGCAAGACATGGGTCCCACTCAATGCATAGGGGACACTCTTCTTTTCAAAGAGAGCGTCCAATTCCATGGTTTGTTTCTGAAGGATAAAGGAGGGAACATGAATCGTGCTGAGGGGGAATTCCAAGATCCATTCTTCCCACACGTAGGTAGTCACTTGTTCTGCTTTGAAAATCTCATAGGCTTTAGATTGTCGGTCCATCTTGATTTCCATATCGTCCGTGCAATCGATGGTCAGTTCATAATGATAGGACATGGATGTAATGGTCCATGTCATGGGGGTGGGGAAGATGGTATTCAAATAGGTTTCCAACGAATAATAACCTGTGGGGACGATAGAACTCCATGTCTTATCACTCTCTAAATTCTTGTAATAAAACGATTCAGGTCTAGACACATAAAATAACAGTTTGTTCTCCTTGATGAATTGACAAAGATCCGATGTCAACACAGTCACTTCTGCATTCACCCTATCTCGTTCACGAACGATCTCGTCAAGATTGTCAGTTCCTGCAGTGGGTTTGAATTCTTTCACCCTCCTTCTTAACGTTGCCAACCGTTCCTGTTTCACTTCAAAATCATGGAGAATAGTCCCATACAACTCCATCAAATCCACCAAACTATGATAGGCAAATACATTATACGTGTTGTAGATATGATACTTTTCCGTAGATGTGAAGGGAAGGGCATGTTGTCCCGTTTCATGCTGCATATCCGCACCACTGGCCAATACATTTTCTTTCCCATCTTTAGGATGGGAATGAACTAAATGATGAATGATGGGCCGTTTTGTACCTTGTTCCTTTTGAATCGATTGTCGAAAATTTTTCAATAAGACAGTATCAAACAATCGCTTCTTGGCTCCGAATCGTTTAGAGACTAAAACACCTTCCATCTTGTGTTGACGTAGGTGTCGCATCATGTTGCGGTACTTTGCATTCAGTGTGTTGATATAGGTAGGCAAGAAACGGGTGGTGACTAAATCAGGAGCATCGGCTATATGAAGGGTAGGATCGATTTTGTGTAACTGTGTATCAATCTTGTCATACAATTGATCAATACGGTTTCTGAACCATGACACATGTTTTTTCTTGGGATGTGGATACTTCTTTTCACGTTCTTTTGGGGTGAGTGGATTGAGGAACTCCACTGGGAAAATAAATTGATTTTTCGTGGTGCGTGTTGGTAAAGCAATCCATTTTTTAGAGGCCAAATGTTGCAATCGGAAAAAGGTGTGTTGGTACATTCTCACGGCTTTCATCAACGCTCTCAGTTTAGGAAGAAGGGTGCGAAGATTATGAAACAGGCCTATATGCCCTCTGGGAATAGGAGGTGCCTTTGCATTGCGTTTGAGAGAACTCACAAAGGTATCGGTCCTCATCCACATAGCACGTGTCGTATCATCACTCAGGGGTTGTATATCCTTATAGGTCACTGGGGGAGCCATGGTAACAGTGGCTATTTTCTGCAATTCGGAGAGGATTCCATAATCCATCGCAGACAATGTATAATTGGAAGCATGTTTTACATGAAAGGACAAATTGCTGGACGAATGAAACACTAATTTCCCCACACCAAACCATTCTAATTGTTTGAATAAATTGAGCACTGAGATTTCATTTCCCATCAACCTTTCAATCCCATGTTTGGCAAAATGACAGCGGTGTAAGGGAATCACACTGAACCAATAGTCATGGGCGGGATATTTCTTTACGTCACATTCCTTTCGATGAATGGAGAGACGTGTATGGATCCGAACGACATCCTTCAACGATAAATGATAGACACATTTGTCCAATAAGAGTGAGGCCGCCAAATGAGGGGAAAACACAAGGACGTAATGAAAGGCGGAGAATTCCTTGATTTGAAACAGGGAAAATGGGGCAATGTCAATCACATAGACATCTGCTTCCTCTATGCCATTGCATCCATAATACAAGTAGGATGGATGTGTCGTGACAGTCATCATGTTGGAAATGGTACGGCGTGTATATAATTCCAACGCTGTGATCATGGGGACTCGTTTCACTTCCTCATCGGATTCAAAAATGGTGTGACGACGGACCACATTGGTCCCTTCCATCGTATAATAAGGCAAATAGGTCTTCAAATCTTTCGTATCCACCATTTTCCCCACGGTAATATAACAATCTTCGGGAATCGTATCCACATTATTCACATACCCAAACTCTTTCAAGCCTACTTCCCATGTTTCTCCTTTAGGAATAAAAAGTGGATTTTCCAGTCGTGTAAAGAAATGATTGGCTTTATTGTCATACAAATGGGGTTGAGTATTGCTCAACAAGTACACATGTTGTTCCTCATGCAGTTCCTGCATGATTACAAATCAATAGCGGCGTACATTACCTAGAGGTTCTAAGTCTGTCACCCATGAGTTCATCGAGGCCGGATAACCTTGCCAGTGCACAAAATATTCTGGTCGTCCATTCCGACGTCGGGTCTTGAGCACTTTGTCCACTTGATAGACTTCTTCCTCCCGATGAATCACTTGTAATTCCTGAGCATAAAAGGATCCTTTGATCTCTTCTCCACTCAAGTCTTTGATCTTGTACATTTTGGTACCATGAGGGTTCTTGAGAATGTTGGAGACAATGAACTCTTCCGTCGACCAATTCGCTTCATACCCTCGTCCAAACGTTCCTTTATCACGTGAAATACGTACCCGTGCTCCCACAGGGATAGTCTTCCCCGGGACTGCAACCTTTTTATAGTTTTGTCGGAGACGTTTCGCATTGTTTCGTTTCACTTCCTCGGTATTGGAGGCATTCACATCCATCGGGGTGAAACCTGTGGATGAATGGGTGCTGTGATTGTATGCATACATGACATCTGCGATATAATCCACCCAATTCTTGTTATTGGTGGCTGTAAAGATACGTTCCAATTTATTCTTGACCGTACGGTTCAATCGTTCGACATGAGCACATTTATAGGGACTGTAGATGGAAAACAATTCAATAGCGTGCTTGTCCAAGACGTCTTTCACCGGTCGGTTATAAAATTCACGGCCTTGATCCGTTTGTAGTCGTTGCGGGGTGGGAATGGTTGCGAAAATGGCTTCTAAAACCCCCGACACTTCTTTGGCACTCTTGGTCTTGAGAGGGAATGCCCAGGCTTTGCGTGTAAAGATGTCCATCACCATGAGAATATACTTGTAGCCACGATTATGCTGTGCATACTTTTGATAATCGACAATATCCGCTTGAAATTGAATTTGCGGACCGCGTACACGATACGGGTGCAAGGCTTAATACGATGCAATCGAGATTTGTGAAGGGTGTAGGTCGGTTGACGCATTAACCATTGTTTGACTTTTGTTTTTGAATAATGTGAAGCAGCAGCAAGTGCATTGACGCTTCCGTAGCCAGCGGGATGTTTGGGATTGTAATAAATCTTGTGCAACACGTCCTCCATCGACACAATCTGCTTGGTATTGACGTGGGGGTTGAAGATAGGCGGTATTCCCGTTGGAACAACAATTAAAGCTCGCCGTGATGGTGTACTGTGTCTCTGCGCTGTCGTCTGCGTTGCCTTGGCCGCAACAACGTCCAAAGATACGCGATAAGAATGAGGAGGCAATTGGCGCGGCTGCCGTTGCCATTACCTGAATGGTGAGCCATAGGATCCCAATTCAAGAACTCCTTTTTTACTTAAACGAGTATTGATGGATGATTTCAATGGAGAACGCTTCGTCTTGGGAGAGGTGACAACCGAAGGTTTGACGACTTTCCCTTTAGATCGCTTGAGGACGGGTGGATCTGCGACGTGAGTGAGCGGAGGTTTTGTGACGTGCGTGAGCGGAGGTTTTGCGGCGTGCGTGAGCAGAGGTTTTTCCATTCGCTTCCCATGATCATTGTCCAAATTGAAAAATTGGCGACGAACTTTATCGAACAAATACAACCGGGCGTTCCATGCAGCGATATCATTGGCGGAAGGACGGTGACGCACAATCTCTCGTGCAATACGGTCAAGATGGGCTTGTTGAGGATTCATCATCATGGTTCTCACCCTCTGATCTTCCGCTTGACGTTGCAACATGGTCGACATCAGTTTGGTACTGTCACCACCGCCGCCCATTTGCTGTCCGCCACCGGTGTGTTCATTCATGTCAGATTTGGGAACCACCACTAATTCACTAAAGTCCATTTTCGTTTTATTGGGTCTTTTGCTTAACTTAAACACAATCATAGGTGGATTAAATAAGTTGGTGCGAAATCGGTACTCAAACGGACAATTTGTAGTGAAATCAATAAAGAGGTAGGCATAATTCCCATACTTTTGAACCAATGTCGTTAAAATATCATGCACGACGCTCATATTGCCTTTCGGGAGCATTTTCCCCATGAATTGAGCCAATTGTTGTTGATTTCTCGGATTATTGAACGCGACCAAATAATGGACATTGCCATTACGAATACGTTGTTCTTTATCACCATACAAATACTGTGTGATTTGCACTGCGAAAAACCGTTTATGATGAGATCCTCTTAAAAATAATCCCGTCACAGTTTCATTGTTTTGAGATTCCTGTTGTAAATCATCGAGAATAATTAAATCATTTTCTTGCAATTGATCAAAATCATCTTGGGTAGGGACACCCATTTTCAAGATCACCTCTTGTAACTCTTTATGAAATGGACTTTCTATCCCATAATACCACCAGACTTTACGAATGGGCTTTTTAAATAAAGTATGACGGTTCTTGATCATATTCGCCACAAACGTGGACTTTCCCGATTTACTAGGACCCGAGACAATCATGGATGAGTCATTCTCTAAACGGAAATCCATCTTGTCGAAACATAAAAGTCAGACATATATATTCCATACATCATGTATTAAACATAACTTAAAATTGTTTCCAAAACATAGAATCATTTCCAGAATAAAGAAGAGGTGGAATAAAACGTCCACGTGTACATGTCTTAAAGAGTGAGTTTTCAAGAGCAGTCACCATTTCACTCATCAATGTCCTTTCCATGTCATGGGTAAGAGGATTCATATTGTACCGTGCAAATGCTTCCTTCAACATGTTGGGAAAGGTGCGACGATGGATTTCGTAGGCACTACGCACAATGAAATAATGTTCAATATAGTTCGACACAGACCACTTCTCATTGACACACTGTCCTGCTTTGTACCATGAGGATGACACATACCACTGACTCTCCTGCTTATGTTCCACCATATCCTTGAACATTTCGAGGAATCGATTGATCCATTTCTCGGCTTGTATTTGATCACCGTCAAAGATATGCAGCGCGTGTGACTCTTCCCGGATGCGAATGTACACGCCGAGTGCTTGCGCCTTGGCATAATCCGTCCGCATCATCTTCCAATCCTCCTCCTCCGTGGGTTGAGCACTCCACCTCTGAGAAAGCATGTTTGTCATCTCATCCTCCTTTTGTTTCATAAGTGCAGTGCTGTCCTCTGATTGGGAGAGATGATCGAGATCCTCTATAAAGTGTTTGAGTTCCTCCCAATCAATGTCCTGTTTAGGTTGCACCATGTGTATCAGATTAAATAAACCACTGGAGGGAATGTGTGCCTTCTTTATATCGAGTGTCAGCTTTGTCTTCTTTTTCTTCTTCTTTTCCTCCACCGCTGTGCTCTGACATTCCTCCGCCTGTTTGATACGGACTTGGATTTGATCCACAGTAAAACACAGTTTCACAGTCTTTGTCTGTGGATTACAGTATATGCCTGTGACGCGGAAGATGGTATTTGCTTGAAGGAAGGTATTCTCCTTGAGATTGGCAAGAAGATGTCCAATAGTGGCCAAACTAACCTTCTTGTTCTTTCCATTCTCCTTCATCAGGAAGATGGGCGTGTCCTGCTTCAGCTTCATAAAGACACTGTCGTAGACCGATTTCTTGTGTACATAACCGAGACAGGAGGTGAAGTTGTAGGCAGATTCGGGTTGGACTTGTTTGTAGAGGGATTGTATCGCATCTTCCAACGTCTCCAGATCGCGTGAGACGGCTTGAGAAATGGTGAAGAGGGAGGTGAGTTGATCGGAACCGTACCCAGTGTTATTGTACGTTTGTGCACGCCATCCATAAAATCCCGTGGCAAACACGAGTTTTGAGATGTCTCGTCGTGATTGCCAATCCATCGCATCCATCGTCGCATTCTCTCCGCGAATGGGATAATATCCTGTGTTATTCCATTTCTTGCCCAATACCAGACGTGTGATGGGCAGAGGCTCCAACTGTGGTTGTGCCTTGGTAAGATAGTTCTTCTCGGCTTTCCCATTCGTATGGAAATAGGGTTCCGTCGCTTCAACAAAGACTGGCTTCGATGTCGGTGTATCTGACGAATACGTGACTTTCACCTTCTTCGCGAGAGGAGCTTCCAACGTGTTCGTACGTTTACCCATGACTGAATGAAAATGACTGAAATGGCTCAGTTTATATAGAGTTGAGCGTGGGAAAATTTCTTCTCATTGGTTGACGCCCACGCCTACAAGTGCTCTGATTGGTGCTCCATGAAATTCACGATGAATCATTCATTTTTGGTGGTGTACGGGGCTTGTCCCTTTTTGTAGGTCAAATTCACGAGATAACGCTTGATTTCATGGGAATTTGCTGAGTCATTTTACGATAACATCGGTCGATTTGGTGTGGAAAAGTACCTCAGAATTCTCGATAAATCACCTGATTTTACGAGGATTTGTAACAGAGTGTGTTCTTCAAAGTCACAGTGAATCGATTGATATCATGGGAAAATAACACATCAAATCCGTAGTATTTTTAACGATGTCATGGGAAAATCAACCTTTAAATCTTCGGTACATCGTTTGATTTCATAGGAATTTTACTGTGTGAACGTGACTTATTCACACTCTTCGGTAAATCGTTCGATTTCATGGGAATTTCATTGTGCGGTTTGGTGGGGTTGAGTATAGGCGTTTTGGATATATCATAGTTGACGACTTCCATATCGAGTAAGGGTTTTCTACTATCTTTACGTTTTTTGATATCTTTCATCATTTTTCGACCAGATAAGAGGGTAACCAAAATGAATATGACGAGTGTAAAGAATTGTGATAGGGTTTCTTTGAATGAACCAATGAGTGAACATTTTAAATCTCCTCCGTTGGCTGTTGAAAGTGTGTTCACTATGGATTGAACATTGTCCATGATGATATTGTTGATGACGTGGGTATGGTTTACTTAGTGTTTGGAGCCGATCGATGCATGTAAGGCTTGTTTGAAAGCTGCTGGATTATCGTGATATGCCATGGCATAGGCTTGTGCGAAGGGGATTTGTTTCTTGTTAAATTTCCGTTTTTGGCCCAAGTATTTGCGAGTTTGAGGGGGTGGTTTCACAAATTTGCGGAGAATTCCTTTGTAAGATTGAATGAACTCGTGCTGTAAAGGTGATAATTTCCCTGGATTCTCTCGCATTCTGCTCATGAGTGCTTGCATATCCTTGACATATTCCTCAGGCAATTGATCGACATGACGGTTAATTTTCTTTTTCGAACATCCTATCCCTGAACTTAGGGATTTCAGTACATTGGTAAAGTCCTGTCGTCGACTTGAACATGATTCGCACTGACATGTCATTCTTGTCTATCATCCTCTATCCCACATAACTTAGTTTACATGGCGTTCACCAAATTCATGTAGCGTGCGTGGACGTCTGCATTTTGGTTGGTTAAGTGGGCAATAAACTCTTCCTTTTGAGTCAGCAAGTCACGCATGCTTTCCAATGTCTCATCCAAATAGTCTCCATTGCCATCTGTACGATTGGGTTCATGAATGTGTTGATTAAATGCATCTTCCAACACGTGCAAGATGCGTTTGCGAGCATTTAAATGACGTTCATGGAGACGAATAGAATCGTTCAACAGTTGAACAATGGCGCTGTTTTTCAAATTGTTCAGTTGAATAATGTATTCGTGGGAGTTGTCAATGACAGGTGAATTGACTGGGTAAAACATTCTTTCCTCCACGGGGTGTGCGTCCATGGGTTGTTGAGAGGTTCCTACCCCCACTGAGTGTTGTTGTTGAGGGGTTCCTACCCCCACCGAGTGTTGTTGGCGAGGTTCTCTTGATTCTTGTACCTCTGGATTTCCCACTGTGTTCGACATGGCTTGGACATAACTGTTGTGATCATTGACAGGACCTGGGTAGTTATCAAATGTCACATGACTTAGTGTAGGTTGAATATTCTCTAACGATAGAGGACTCATATCAATCTCATTCGCAGCCATGGCTAAAACATCGGGCGGCAATCGATTCAATTCTTCTTGTATTTGATGGACCGTATGGGTGGGATCCGGGGGAGCATCCACTCTGGCTCGATCGTCAACCATACTTTTCACGACAGCTTGCAGCATAGTGTGAGAAGGATCAGGTGTTGCTAAGGCGCGATGATCCGCTGGAGAGGGTCGAATGAGTGCTTCTAGACTATCGTCTGCATCCAAATCTGTATTCATAGGTTGAGGGGGTCGCAAGGGAGCTGGACGACGTGCGGTGGGTGATAATTGACGATCTTGTCCTGTCAACGTAGAGGACACCTTCAAAGAGGATCTCGGAACATGCTGTTGAATAATATAGTTGAGTTTGCTCACATTTTCTCCCTCCATTCGCTCGTTTAAAATATGGGTATGTTGACGCGCAAATTGTTGAGCTGTCTTCCTATCCACCGTTCAATCGAGTGTTTCCCCGCATAGGCATGCATAGATGAACTCTTCACTTGCTTTTATCTCTTCTTTTGTTTTATATATTAGATGGTGTGAATTAAAAATATGCCTTCTCAGACGATCTTTTTGATAAGGCAATTTACAGATAGGACATCGGGTTATTCTCAATTTTCGCAACGTCAGGGTCTCTTCACTTTCACGCGCTCCTCCCTTCATGGTTGATTTTTGTTGTGTGTTCCTGTGCATGCTTAAATACATTCATTGGCCATTGAAACAAAACACTGAAATGAGCACAGATACGATTCAATGTCTCTTTGATATAAATAAGACTTGCTGCTGAAATCACACGTTTATGATACAGCTCTTGTAAATAGTTCAAATGTTTCTCATTCATAAAGCTCCATAGTGTTTCCTCATACAAAACATCATCCTCAAAAATAGCCATGAGTAAATATACACGTCCCACGATGGAATAGTGGTCATTCAGTACCAATTGATTCAAATAGACGGTGGACGTGTCGGTAAACTCTTCTAATGTGGGGATATCATTGCCTCGGATGCGTTCATCGAACCAAAAATCAATAAGGATCTTCATCCGCGCTTGGTGAGAAGGAGATGTCGAACTTTCTGTGGGCGTGATGTCCATCTTCCACGTGGTCGTCTTTTTCGAGGGTGTTTGGTCCGAATAGGGCGATGTCGTCTTTTTCGATAATAGGGCAGAAGTAACATGATCTTATTTGAGAGAGCGTGAGAATCCATAACTTAAATAGTCACTCATCGCGGTGAGTATGCGTACAATCTCTCTCAGAAGAAAAAGGAGTACAAGTAGCATGTTTTTCCAAATCTATCAACCCCAATAGCAGAATACTTATAATATGGAAAAGCAACATGATTCATACGACGACATTTTCTTTATTCATACTTAGTCTGTATCGCTTACATATTCTTCTTCTGATGTCCATCCAACAGAGATATATTCAAAATTAAACGTTATACAATAGACACCAAGAATCTCTTTGTTATCACTGTCCATAAATTCATAGTCCCATACGTTCTTCAGTGAGGCTAAATAGTCATCCATTTCTTCGACGTCACTTTCATAATAACGTTCACTGGCACCCATCAATGGTGGAGAACCATTTCTTTTGTATTCATAAATCGTGAATGTATCCATGGAGAGTTCACATTCAGGCTTCACTTTGATCTTCTCCTTCACATAGGGAATCACTTTCTCCAACATCGCGTGCGGTTGACATGACGTTTTCGGATAAATAATGAGCTGATTTGGGTAGGTGTACACGTGAAAGTCTTCCATCATGTATGTGTCTTGATCATTTCTCCATTTTTACCTAGTTCTCCAATCGATAGGTGCTCCGAACATGGAATGGAGCACACCCAATGCTCCGTTCTGTGCTCCGAGCATGGAATGGGGCACGTCTAATGCTCGGAGCAGGGGATGGGGCAATTGCAAAACTATAAAGCCAAGTTGAAAATGTTCCACCTTCATAACACTCGTGAACATGATTTACCAACGTTACGAGCTCCAATTCCGGCTAGTGGATCCTACTAACATATTACAACGAAGTAATTTTCAACATCAACACGATATGGATAGTGAAGGGGAAATGCTGATTGTGGTCCCAGACACTCCACCACCGACCCCAGGAAGCCCAAGTCCATTATCTTCCTCACCGGACAGTCCAGATCCCTCAAGCGATGAAGATGATGACTTTCCAACGGATCTCCCATCCCACTGGGGCTCCATTCCCGATCCGGACGGACCGTATTCCCTACCTCCGTCGCCACCCACCATCGATGGACCATTTCCCATCCCACCGTCACCCTCCGTCACCGATCCCGGACCACCAAGTCTGATCAGCGAGAATCGGGAACTTTACTTTCTAGACGACGAGAATGAGAATACGCCACCTAGCTCCGATGACTATCCTGATCTCGATCTTCTATCCACTCGCCGTCCCTTTCGCGAACCTCTTACGGATATCAGCAGTAGATTCAACTGTCACACTGAATTGGAGAACATTGATGAAGCGATTGCATTTTCGGATCATGTAGACTTTGTTGACGATTGGGTGCTTTAACTTGTGTATCTTTCTTCTTCTACTTCATATTTTTGATACATGTACTCAATAAACATACATGGTAAGCTATGACTATTTTTTTCTGGGAATAGTAATGGGTTATAGGACATATCATGATAGAATAGAAGTTAAAATGAATGATTGAATTTTAAGATTGGAAATCGTTCATAAAATGTACACGTTAGCATTATTTTTAATGTTGAAAATGGTTTGTAAAATTGACAAATGCTATCATTCCCAAGTCAATGATTATCAAAAATAACCGGTCATTGGAATAACATTTTATTATAGAGATGCACTTTCTTGAGTTATTTCACAACATGCATTATTCTTGCACAAGGTACGATGTTCGGCATAGTCACTGAAGTTACAATAATGAACAATGTAAGACTTGTGGAGTTGTCAATTGTCCACCGTGGTTGATTCATGCATCACAGCTATGTGATCAATCTTGGTCCAGGCCCATGCAGCTTCACAGGAATCATAATTTAAATACAGCGTATGCACATAAAGTCGATAGTGTAGTTCAAAGCAATAATGAAGAAGAATCTCGACCACATCTGACAGCGCACAGTGGTACCCATACTGTACCTTGGCAGCTTGCGTTTCTGTGAGTGCTTTCCCTCGGCGTAAATGTAACAGGGCTCGACGGTACGCTTCTTTCCCTTCATACTGGGAATGATTCATCCAGTGACATCCGCGACGCATATGTTCCTTATAGCCAAGTCTATACAGTTCACTATCCCGCATACATGAGGCGAATATACTCCAATGAGAGTCAATGCGTTGAGACCATTCGGGGAGAGAAATACTATCCATGGTCACTTTTTCCAAGAGATTTATGCTTTTCAACCAAGCTCTTTCCATCTCCGATAATCCATTCCCTACAATCAGTTCCGCGTCTCCATACTCGCGTGTCATTTCATGGACCCAGCCATTAAAACGGTGAATAATCACACTCTCTTCTGCACCACATTTCCCAATCACACGTGGGTTGAGACCATGAATAAATTGAGTCGCAAAAACATCACACCCTGATGTTTCATGTTTGATAAAGTCATGGAAGCGCGATGTAATGGTCATATATCCACTCGGTTTATCGTCTCTGAGTGTATAATGACACCAAATGGCAGCAACTTCCTGCATGGGATTTCCTTCCGTATCAAATACGATGAAATTGCGCACCGGCTTCTTCTGCTCCACCCACCATTGTTGTACTTTAGGATGATCAAATGTAATGGTATAAGAACCTTGCATGAGCTCGCCCAAGTGCTGAATCCGACGCATCGTGAAATGAATCTCACCTTGTGTGTCTCGACTTATATACCCATCCCTAGGGTGGTGTACAACATGATTGGTTTAGCGATGATGACGTCTCCTTCGACGTTTTCCTCCTCCTGATATTTTATTCGCTATAGCACTTGCGCCTGCGGCACCGGCTGCACCCGCTGCTCCCAACGCTGCAGCTTTCCCTGCGGCAATAAGTGCAGGGATGAGGGGTGCTAAAAATGGGAGGATGCCTCCTCTTTGTCTACGACTCCCGCGGTAGATTCCACCTTTTTGTCTTCGACTACCACGGTAAATTCCCCCTTTCTGACGACGGCTTCCGCGATAAATACCTCCACGTTGCATGATTACCGTGATAGGCTAGATGTCTCTACTTAGTTCTTCATTAATAGTTTCCCTAACGTCTTTAACTTTCCCAACTTGTTCCTATTTAGATCGCGTTTCAACCGTTGCCATTCTTCCTTTATCATTTGATTATTGGATTTATAACGTGGTCGCCACGCTGCTGGCAACAACGTATTGCCCAAATGACGTCGAATCAATTCGCCTTTATGTCTATGAAAAGCTTCACGTCCTCTACGATGCAGTTGAGATTTTATATACCGTTCCACATGTCTTACAGTTCCTCCTCTCTGGCGTCGTTTACGGCGTGTCATGATTAATGTTTACGCTTCCCAATCATAACTTAGTCACAAAAATAGGAGATTGATCACTACATTTATTCATCATCCAAATCTACATTATACGTGAACCAATTCAATTGGTTCTTAAAAACAATGGGATTCAGAGGTGTCCCTCGTTTCTCACTAAAGTCAAATGAATATTTGCGTGGGTCCCGATTTCTATTCTCTGGTCGAAGCGAGGCTTGGGGGACACTATTCACTTCCTTGGGTGGATTCGGTTGACTCTCATATATCCGTTTCAATTTTTCGCGCTGATTTTTCCATATTTTCTTGGCCATATGCTCCTTATGCAGCGAGACAAATTGACGGACCTTCTCTTCCTCCACGTCACGATGTAGCATCTCACCACAAACACACATATAGACAAAGTTGTCGCATGCCTCATTCGTCTTGCTCCACGACGGATTCCTTCCACGCACCTCCTTATGTTTTTTGCAAACATGTTCCCATAAGAAGAATGCTTGGTACATGTTATGACACCGGGGACAGCGTGCCAACTTCACTTTTGACAAGTCGTACGGATATGAATTCGTACTCTCCGACTCCACTGGGCTATTCGGGTCCAAGGGTTCAGTGGGCATATACATGCTCAAATAGGGACATAAATGTTCATTCCATTCATTCTCCTCCTGTATCTTCTCATCACAGTACCTGCACCGACCCACACATGGGTGTTTATGGTAAGCTTCCATATTATAGTCTTGTTTGCAAAGCAAGCAGGTGAACTCACTCTCCTTGTCCCCCCAATAACCCCTATCCAGTGAGCACTGATGATCGGTAGTCCACCATTTCCCACAATGATCGCAATACTCCTTCCCTATCTCCTTGCATCCATGACGGATGCATTGTGAAAACAGTCGGAAGCGTTTATTGCAAAACTCGCACTCATAATAGGGTTGAGGGCGGGGACGGACTGTGGTTCGCCTCTTCTTTGTTGGTGGCTCCATTATATCGTGGTTCAGATAATGTATCTTACGTAAACAATGAACCAAACCCAATGTCAATCTGCATACACAAGATTCCTCCAAAATAACGACACTCCAGTTGAGAACGTAACTTCTTCTGCAACGAATCAATCAGTTCTTCCACGTCCCAATCGTCACCAATGTTCAAATAGTGATAGGACACGTCCAGTGCACCTTTGGGGAACTTTGCAGATGTTCGAATATCAAACAAGAAGCGTGGTCCATACAGTATTACATTCAACAACTGAATACGAAGCTCTGCAATAATCTTCTCTAACGACACACTCTTCTCCTTTGTCGGAATAATATACAGTGTATTACAGTCTCGTTCCACAATAAAGTCTTTCGATGAATAAGGTGTATAGGATATCTCCTCCTTGGGATGACGTGTCGCAGCCAGAGGGCGTAACGTTAATGTTGTCGACATATGATGAGAATGATTTTCTCTGACAGCGCCTTTCCTTATATACCGTGCGGTGACTCATCACACGTGCTCGGCGCCGCGTGCTCCGATTGGTGCTCCGTGCTCTTACCCCAAGTGCGCCGATGCGTGCTCCGTGCTCTGATGCGTGGGCGTGTGCTCTGTTTCCTGTCCTCTTCGCTACCCGTGCTCTGATGCGTGGGCGTGTGCTCCGATGACAGAGCAGGTCATGACCTTTCGTGAAAATTGGGGTGAAAGGGGCTAGATCTGGCTACTCCTATGATAAACTTGTATGAAGAAAATAATGTTCACATCAGATTACCCTTGCATAATGAAGTTTAGCTATGAAATCGTTCATTTTCATTGTGCACAACTTGACTTTAAATATTAGTCTGTAAATAATGATAATAATAATAATAAAGCCATTGTTTGTACAACAGATACAAGAATGGTATCCGAGATCGCTGGGAGATTTCTGACCGTCATGAATCCCTCTATTCTGCATTCTACCGAAGAGCTGATCATTCATGCGTAGTACCCTTTAATCATTACTTCGACCCACCACCTTCTGAGCTGCTTGTTATCCCAAATGCCTTCAGTCATCCCCTTATCACTTCGCGTCACAGTCGCATAGGTTGAGCAGCTTTCTGTCAATCAAGAAGCAGCGTCCAGGTCCCGACAGCGTTCTGCACTGGGTATTCAAGAGGTTTCCAACCTTTCATCGTCGCAGTGGACTGCCTGTTTACGCGGTCTTTCGAGAACGGCTGTGTCCCTGCTTTTAAGGAACGAATAATCTCGCCTTTACCGTCATTTTTCACTTCCGCCTATTCTCCTTATGATCTCTGAGAAGCTCGTCGCAGTGCATTAAATCTAGCCGAATTTAAGAACCTGGAAGGGTACCGCCACGGCCCTGACACTTTACACGGTGCCGTGCGACTACGGATTTCAGCCGAACTTTCGACAAGCTTCCAGATTCTTCTGTCCCACAAGTTAAGGAGGCCTTCAACTTACGGAGCGAAACGGTGCACTGGATTGCGAGTTCCCTGAGCCGTTTGCTTTTCCGCGTGGACTTATCACACTCGAGGTGGACCCAAGTGACTTGTCCGGGTATCGCCCCCTTCTTTTTTCCATGGTTCTCAACATCTTTTTACCTCGGTGTGTGAGCAATACAATGTTAAAGTACGTTGACGACGTTGGTGTACTCCATTTCATCCGCCATCCCACTGACTTTTCTCTGCAGACGGAATAGGACGACACTGGTCTGACAATATCGGGCTCCCACTCAATGCTACAAAATGCTCTGTGATGGACTTCATCACCAAGAAAGCCCTTTTTCTCAATCCCATGCGCGTCTCCACCTACAGATGAACATCTGCCTTCAGTCACATCCATGAATCTGCTGGGCGTAGTTCTGTCTCATGAGTAAAGAAGAGCGTCGGGATAGAATTCTATAGAATAGAAAGGATAACAAATTAGCATGATACATTTTGTGAAGTCATAGATTAACATCAGAGGAAAGTAAGCAAATACAAAACCATATTAACTATAACTCTTGTTATAGCAATATTGTATATCAGCATATGCCATCATGCATTTACGTAGACTGTATTTCATGGTTGACACTTAACAGCAGTGTGTGAGGTTTTTATGTATCTAATTAATGAGTGCCGGCACGTGAAAAGACATGGATTATGGAAGCAAGCACTTCTGGAGTTTTACGATTCATCAGCTTTTACATTCGTTCCAAACATCTCTTAAAGCTGCTGTCATAGCCTTTCCCAGAAAGCTCTCTGTCTTCGATAACTCAAACTTATATGACAATATTTTGATATTTTTAAATTAAATCATAGTGCACCTTACGAAGTCAAATTATAGTAGTTTTATCATATTTATGAAACAGCTTCGTTCAAATACGACATGATATCAAATCTACCTGTAAAAGTGAAAAGCGGTAATTCAATCCGACCAGACTTCAAAATTGTCTGACCGAACGCGGTTGGGGTTTCGGGTCGGATTGTACTCGAATTCGGGTGCGATCGCTCATCTGTATTTAAAGGTTTCGAGACAACTATTTGTGCCACTTTTCATGCACAAATCTGCATGCCCACTGAATTATATTGCATTAGTTGCATGTTCATGCTATTCCAACGCAGTGATATCGAAAATACCTGAACATGACATTTCTGATAGTTGACCATTCTGATTTCCATGATATTGTAAATAGTCCTGTTTCCATTGTTCAATCATATACTCAGAATAATCATGGACTCCTAGATAATAATGCATGCTATTGTGTAGCTTTCTATGTCTTCAGGTATATGATAACTCTATATTTGACAACAATAATAACAAATATACAAAAGAATCATTACATACAAGGTAAGTCCAGAAAGTGAAGTTAAGTTATACAATTAGCACATGAAGGATTGCAATGGAAGAATTCAATCTCTACATGTTATTGTAATCCCTTATAAAAATCAATGAAAGTTCAACTAGGAACCTAAAATCATCATTGCTTGTGGGAAGATAATTTTTTACTGAATAGGCACACGTGATCCTCGAACGCAAACAACAGCAGCTTTTGATATCTGAAAGGATTACTTTGTTCTTATGAAAGTCATGACTTTTGAGTATTCTTCGCTTTCCGTCAGTCTTTGCAAGAACGTTTGGCATTCTTTGCCCATTCCCTCATTGGTTCCAAAAATCAATGGTGTAAACACCCCGTGCTCCACATCAATCTCTGAAGATCTTGTCTTTTCTTTTCCAATTCTTGTTCCTTGAAGATTATTTCAGTTGGTTTATTTTTATGTGCGTTATTCCTACATCAACAAATGCTGTGACTCCGCGAGACCAAAATTCACCATCCTTGACATCAATCCCATCCAGTCTAGCTTCTTCACAAATGTTGGCTGATCTGAGACGGAATTATTCATCGTCCAAAGGCATCAGACAAGGCTCAGATTCAACATGTTTAGACACCTTTGATAGTAAAATAGTTATCAGATCCTTTATATTGTCATGTCGTTTCGCCACAAAACATCCCTTTTTGCATGATAATGCATGGTTAGTTGAAAATTTTTCTCCACATGCACAATAAGAGGGAAAATTTGATAATTCTATATTGTATCGCAATCGCAATGAGTATCTAAATTCTTGCTTGTTCAAAACGAAGCCTTGTCTTCTAATGGAATGGCAGTTAACCATGAGCTTGCTCCTTTATCTCTCAATTGTTGCACAATTCTTAGCATTTCTGATGATAATTTGTCATCAATTGTTCTCTAACTTTCCTTTAAATTTTCTCGCTTCATCTGTTCGACTTTTTGTTTTATCTGCGAGTTGTCATTTTCTCGCAACATGCTCTGAGATAAAATTGACTCAACATGCATCTTCATTATTTCTTTTGCTGATTTAGCTTGCATTGGCGAATCGCGTTGAAAAGATGGCACATTCAAACTACCGAAGACGAGAAGGCAAGCTGAAGAATTCTAGAAGCTCTTGCGTGAAAGGGACGTCCGAATACAAGATGGTTGGAATTAAAATGTTATCTATTGCATGTTGCAACAATTCAGCATGATCGTCCAAGTTTTCGATAGTCAGCATGAAGAAGGAGAATTTGGACTGATACGCCTTCGTAAAAAGTGCATGTGCTTCTTGAGGTTGTGATTTGGTAAAGTTGTTGAGGGCAACAAGTTCATCATTCCACTTTTTCATTATATTTTTACAATACATGTCTTTATAGCTGCTACAACCAATAACAGCTCCAAGATTTCTTTTTCATTAAATGTCTCATTAACTTCATCTTCGAATATTTCCAAAGCTTGTGAATATTTTTCATGACTTTTCACTATGACACAACTTTTATTTCCGTTTAAGAGATACCCATATCTTTTATCTTCAATTTCTAGGATTTCATACCATGTCTCTTTAAATCTTTCACTGAACCGCTACCTGAAGAATCATCAGCAAACCAAACTTGCTTTACTTGCGGCAACAAATTTCTCAAACTTTTTAATTTCTCCTTAGAAAGGAACACATAACTAAGAAAGACTCATCCATAAACTTGCATCTCAACTGATGCCACACGAACATTCTTCAAACTAAAATGCTAGCACATGCTAATGACAATACAAATTTACGTCTTCCTGAAGCTTACTACATCAAACAATTAAAATCTGAAATTAGCAACAGGAGTGAACTTGAGCAGCTTAGTAATCTCCTTTTCATTTGATTTTAGTTTTTCTTTGTATGTGTTTCTAGTCAGGTTAGTTATTCCACTCTACTACTGATAAATTGTAACCCAGTACTAACTGTTTAAATTGTTCTATGTCAGTGAGATCAAAGCTATCAAATTGCTCTAGCGACTGGTACAAGGTAACCCAGAAATATCTGTCGCCTATACCTTCTATTTCTATGTTTATACACTATTATATCTGCAATTTTTGAGTTAGTTTGAATTATGCAGAAAAGATTCACTTGCCCGAAGATGATCAGCAGATGCTGATCGAAATATATCGCAAATTACATATAAAAAGAGATTACATTTTGAATATCGAACAAAACTTGGCTCTTTTCAACTCAACAAAAGAAAAGTCAATCAATTGATAAATCAGGGATATTATCACTAACTTCTAGTGTAGTTTGAACATTCACTAACTTTTTGTGAGTAAACAGTTGATGAAACTTTCTGGTGTTTTCCTTTTTATCGACCAAAGGGCAGATTTTAAGAAAACATCAACGGGTGAAAGCAGCTTGTAATTTTACACAGCCTTACATGCATCAGTTACTGACACTTTGATATTGATAGCTGATGAAACATTCATCCGGCCTCTGTTGTAGTGCTGTTCTTCTGCTTTATGCAACATACCTTTGTATCTTTCTGATAAAATCATCAGCCTAGAAAGAAGGGCCTTCGTATCATCGGCGATGACTCTCAAATTCCTTTTACGGACACTGGATGATCGCGTTATGCGACAATTTTCTCACTGGTAGTTGCAGATCCGAACCCCCTATATTTGGTTAAGTCCTTTATTGTGAGTCAGCAAGACGGATTCTGTGCCCTTTGCGTGAAATGGTTTATGATAATGGAGTGGTTAATGGTTAATTGATGAAGTGATTAAAAAACTCTTGTGCAGTTTTGATCATGATTTACTTTTCCTGGCGGCCTTTCTGTTCGACTTCTGCCTAATTCTAATCCAAGCTTGGTAAATTCTTGTCCATGTTACTTGTGATTCGCTCAACGACTTCTTATGAGTCAAATAAAGATGGTATTATTAGTATCATTATTATTAATATTATTACAAGTTAGCAGATATGTCCATCACGAACGATATGATTTCATAAGGTACCGATAATCACGCGGCGGGCTGTACTTGCTCAAGTGGCTATAACGTCTCAGCAATATATAATCTACTTTTTACATGAGTCCTGAGTGGACTGTCACAATCTGTTGTGATCCTGGCAAGACTTGTGTTTCCTATATCTCTATTGAATGCTTCACATCATTTGAAATTTGTAAATTTCAAGGAAACTGAATCACTAAGAAGTGAAAGCACTTCATGTCTGATTCCCTCGACTAATAGGTTTGCACTGTCAACTGTACTTTTGTTTGATAGATGCACATGTAAACATCAAGACATTGACATTATTGTGGGCTACATAGGGACTCGTAAGTACAAATCATTAGCTTAGTTCGTATTTCGGGTCTGTATCCAGGCATCATTCTATCATTTGATAAGACTTCGACTCCGTATCTCTGAAATCAACTGTATCATTTCTCTATCGCTATCTTCATCATTGAATCAAAGCTCCATTATCTTACATCTTTATACCTGCTCATCATGCACTTAAAATAACGCTGCAGGTTCAAATCTGACTTAGCACAGTTTGATTACAAATGATCGAATTTACATTTTTGAAGGCAGATTGTTTTATCTGCATTGACAAATGAAATAAAACCAAGGCAACCAACTTTTATTTTTCAAAATCTGTTATAAAAGTATGAAATAATATTTCATCAATAGTAGCGGAAAACTCAACATTTAAACAATATCAATTCTCATTTTTAGTTTTTCTCAAAATCCCACATTACTCCAAAGCAAAACTCATAGTATGCTAAATTAGCTCCAGTTTTCCTGTTTCAAATTCGCAGTCAGGCAGAACTTTTTGTAAAAGTAAATGAAAGAGATTGTTCTCATGAAAACATTTTATCTGCATAGAGGTACTAAAGTGAACAAATTTTCATCTTCGGTTGCCATTCCCAACAGATAAACATTGAAACCATCATTGCTTTGGAATCGTCTCCATCAGAGAACCCCATAATTTTCTCTTTATATAATGGCCATTGTTACAACATTCCCTTGAAATAGCAATGGAATTGCAAATGACGGAATGAGTTTGCGGGATTTTGTTTTGATATCATAGAATGACCCTTCCAAGGTTGAAAAATGAATATACAATTTATTTTAGTCATGCTTGGAACTAATATTGGATTTAATGTTGAAATTAGCCATAGTTCAGGTTCAAATGTTCAAAAGTAAAATCGCAATCAAATCGTTAGCTACACGTATACACACATACATTCACTTAATTTGAAATTTTTCAGAAGTTTCGGACATTGAAGAAAACATACATATACTATTTTCCACATTTGGAAGCAGCTAGGTACGTTTTTGTAGCATGCTGGGTCAATTAACATTGTTGAATCATGCTTTAACAGGCCTGAATTAATATCAAGACAGTAAATCTTACCCTATTAGGTGAAAATGCAGATTGCATGCATCAACGTAGTGTAGATTTACACATAAGCCTCATAGCATTGTTGTGAAGGGTAATTATTCCCGGTAACATTGCGGTAATTATTACTGATAATGATTACCCAAGACAACATTATCGATAAATTTACATCATAACAGAAGTAGGCCTAACTACTGCAGTTTAGTGCACCCTCTATGAAAGAGACGGAAACGCGCCTACTGCAGTTTAGTGCACCCTAAGACAACGGCGCATTCTCCCGCAAACGATGACTACGCACATTACGTGCGAATGTGCGAAGACGAAGACGAAGACACACGAAGACACAAAGACACTCATTTATAACTATAGTGAAGAACGAACGGCATTCATTCTGTTGATTAAATCATGTTGTTCTCACATGCATTTTGGGGTGCACTTAACTGCAGTAGGGGTAAAAGAGGGTGCACTAAACTGCAGTAGTGCCGTAAATGACAATTGCTATCGGAAATATTGCTAGAAATAACGGCAATAATTACCTGTAATATTCTTACGCAAATCAGAAATTACCGTCAATTTTACGTCACCACTTTATTAGACAGGTTTGTGCCAGAGACGTTGGAGCTAGAAGGTATGCAGGCATAACCGCTAATCGCAAGCCACCGAACCATATATTTAGAGCACGAACTAGCCAGCAAGGCACTGCTTCATCGCACGTACGTGGAGGCTCAACAGACGAACTATGTTTCATGGAAAATCATAAAAGCTATTGAAGTTTGATAAATTCATCGTTAGTCATGCTGCATTTGAAAATATATCCAAAAATCTACAAAAATTTAGAAAATCATGAATGTACCCAAACAAGCGACAGTATTCCCTTGACCAAAGAAAGAAGCTCAAGCTTAGCTACTATGACATTCTCCAAATGCATTGTGCAATCCACTTTCATTGACACAGTTATCGATATCACTTGTTGACATAAGTTGCTATCATTTGTAATAGATAATGGATGATTTTGAGGTCATTGTGGAACTTATTAACCAAAGGCGGATAGGCCTTCGGTTAATAAGTTCTATGTAATTACAGAGAGGGAAATTATTTGATGAATCCCGAGGGCTTCAGTCCGAGGGATACATCAAATAATTTCACGATCTATGTCAGAGAATCGTATAGCTATCCTCTATCCGTTATTTAGAGAATGTCTGTCTTATTTCCCATGTAAATATCCTATTAAATATATTTTCTTTTTTTGTAAGAATACCTTTACTTTAAGAAATATTTTTACCAAAGACATGAATATGCACGCAAAATAGCAGTAATTGTACTCCTAGATATCATTGCACTGCACATGTTAAGAAATCTAGGAATCAATGAGTAACGATATAGGCCTATTAAATGCATGTAAAAATAGCGATAATAATATTATATCTATAATGTTATAATAGTATATAATTTTATATGATCTATATTTAATAATCTATATAATTATAATACTATAATAATATCATCGCTATTTTTACATGAATTTACATCGTTACTCATCGATTCCTAGATTTTTTAACATATGCAGTGCAACGATATCCAGGAGTAGGCTACAATTATAAGATGAACAATTCATCTTAATAAGATGAAATAACATAAACGATGGACTTCTAAATAATTTGACTGTGATCGTATGATTTCATTCAACTTAGTCTACCTGTTTATTTTCAGCCTTTTATTTAGAAGTCCATGCAGAAAACAAATCATCTTTAATAATATCATAAATCAAAAGTTCATTTCAAGAGATGAGCCATCAGAGTTATGTACACTTATTCTTTTTGGAGCAATTTTCAATTCTTTGCAGAAATCTTTTAGATCATTCAAAGTGATGGGTCGACCGACAGATTGTTCAATAGTATTCGTTGTTACAGTATCCGTAATTGTTGTTATTGTGTTGCTGCATTCTATGTTTGAGTTATTCACTTGATTAGATAACACATTCGAAGCTAATCGCATTCTTTTGTCCGATACCTCATCGTATACATCAATACATTCACTACGATGGCCGGATATTTTCTTAGCTAGTTTCTTGTCTCCTGTTTTCTCAATAATTCTTGTAACTGCTGTTCGTCTTCCACTTTGGTTGGTGTAATTTCCGTCAAATCCAGCCGCTTCCATGAGTGATCGAATAGTCAAAGACAATGTATTGTGACCCATGGGTATGGGATTATACCATTTGGTAGCTGTGTGGTGCGGATGTGGTTGCAGAAATAAGGCTTGTGTATTGCATATAGCTGGTCTGAGATTTATCATTTTCTTATAAAGTCTTATCACACAACGATTGGCATTTTCTGACGGCCAGATTCTCACAGATTTTGGTTCGATGTGATGATGCTTTAGGCCATGATTGTTGGTTTTTGATGTGTCTTCATAATACTTCAAGATTTCAATATTTGTTTTGTACTGAACAAGATTTAGATTGCCATTTTCTCTGTATGATAATTGTCGTAATTCAGCTCCTCCTCTTAATCCACAATGCTTTGAAAGCAAATAAAGCAAAGTGCTATTCAGCTTCTTCGGATTATCGTCCCCAAGATAAAATCTGTTCCATAGATCTTCCTCCTGTTCTTCTGTTATAGATACCGCTCTTTTCGGCTGTTCATCGTTTCCTTCCTTAGCGGTCTCCTTCATGGCGCCGTCTAGCGCGTTTCGAGCATCTTCAAAGTCGAAGTCCTTAAATATATTCAGTTTTTCTTTTCTTTTTTGCGAAGCCAATAATTTATACCGTTAATAAGTTGTCTTAAAGACTCGCTCGGATACTTCAAACCATTTCTTTTTCGCACTTCAAACACAAAAAACTTCAATGCCGAATTAAGATTGGCTTTTGTTATATCTTTGAGAGACGAATGTCCATTCTCAGATAGAAACATCAAGGCTTCTGAATTACTTGCCAAAATGTGTTCGTTTCGTTCTCGGACCCACTGGTTGAAGGTTCCACATGCCCATTTAGCATTGCTTAATGTTTTTTGTAGAGTTTGTTTTTCTATTCTTAAATCAATATCAGAGATGGAGGATGGTAATTCATTTCGTGATGTCCTTGATCGTTCATTTTCTAAGTTGAGCGGTGTAAATATTGAGGATGATTGCTGCTGTTGGACTATGGTGTTCAGATTTAGAGTTGTTGAAGTTGTATTCGTTGAAAAATCGTAATTCGCCAAAAATTCGTCAAGTGTGTTAAAATCTTCATCATCAAACAATTCGTTAGATAGAGACATGTTTCAATATGAATGATATGATCTCAAATGGAATCATTGCAAACGAAGTTTGAATACCATAAACAAAATTTCTAGGGTGTTATTAGATTGTAAGAAATCCCTAGGTAATTCTTACAAATGCATAGAAATAAGACAGACATTCTCTAAATTGCTTAGAGGATAATTTGGCAAATCTATCATTGATATCTCGGTATCATTAACATAGATATGCCCTCGGGCTAAAGCCCTCGGGCATATCTTTGTTAATGATACCTTTCTATCTATGATAGTTTTACCAAATTATCCTCTAACCATTACATAAAATATACCAGATTATTACATAGTTGTAGAATCGTATTTCAGAATCCTTTCTATATCTGATAAAATTTGTTCCCAGGGAAAATCTTGTTAGAGAGGGATTCTATCACGGATATCTATGGTCCTAATAATCTGCCATACTTTATGACGGATTTTTTCCATCTTCCCCACTTGTCCATCAAGCAGAAGAACAGTCCTGGATCAATTTGGTCATCATGCACTGACATGCAAGTACGGCCCAGGCGTTGTCAGTCGTTACAATGCATTGAGAGACTGCATTTTTGATTTTTGTCGAAGAAGTCATCCATCTCCAAAGCTTGAACAAGGACGAGGAGAGGGTAGTGACCAGCGCCGCCCAGCAGATATTTTCCTTCCGTCCTGGCATCTGGGTCAAACATCGACATTACGGTTGTGCATCCGCTTAACAAGGCTAATTTAATCGCAGCGAGCACCAACCCTGCCATTGCACTATTGCAGTTGCCGATGCTGAGGACAAGAGATTCGATAGCAATACGGAAAAGTGTCTTGTTTTGGGATGGCATTGTACTCCCATTGTCGTATCGACATACGGGTCATGGGGCAAGATCGCCAACGATTTTTTGTCGCGAGATTCGACGAGGCTGTCCATGAAATCCGGACTGAAGACAAACAACACGTTGCCCATGTTCACTGGCGTCTTCTCCGTACCTGCGAGACCTTCGGCGCATCCTGAAAAATTATTTACCAACATTTATAAAAATGAAAAGTGTCATCATTCATTTAAATTCGATAGCTTCTCGTGATAGCTGTGCACAGCTTCCTGTCTCAAAATCAGACGCTCAACCTCAAGAGTGAACAGTTTTGCAGCACGTGCTTGAATCACAGCTGTTTTCTTCGAGCAATTAGACACACAAGCTAGTTGTGTGTTCAGACGGAGCACTGATGTTCAGACAGCGAAAGAGAGTTGTGTGCGTGTGAGGCAGTAAGCGCACGCGCCCGCGCCAATGATGGCTTTCCCGATATACATAATGCTCTGCCTTCTTCAATTTTTGCAATGAAATTCTACGCAATTCTTGATCGAGGAGCGCAACCCAATTGTTCCTAGCTTCGCTTAATGTGAGAGAGGCCACTACGTCAACAGTAGCAAATGGCTGACGTTCAGACAAGACTGCAATCAGATGATGAGCGTTCTCCAATGAATGCAGAGTAATGCATCTGACTCGAACACCCAGATTCGGTAGAATTCCACAATTTGTTTTTACGTGATTGATATGACGCTATGTTTAGTACTGCAGATGAGATCATAACCACGCCTTTCGTCCCAAGGGAATATACTGAAAAGATGACAGTCGTCAAGCAAGGTAGGCCAACACCTGATATAAAATTGAAAGTATTCATAGAGAAAGAAATAAGAAATACACAAGACATTTTAATGCATCAAAATTTCAAACATGTGAGTGGCTGACCGGCCGTGAGAAACACAAGAAACTGTTGGCCTTGCCTCCTTTTTTCTCGAGAAAATGTGGTCTGGACAGAAAGAGGATATAGTGATCTCAGCTCCTTGAATAAGGCGGTTAAGCGATATGAGCAATTACATGTACTTCTCATGTGCACTTTCACTTGACCTTAAAAAATGTTCGGAAAATTGTTATTAAAAGTTCAGCTTTTATGAAAATTAATGTTATAACATAAAAGTGCTTTGTATAGAAATAGTATTCCAATGCCGAGTGAAGGCCTATGGACAGTGAGCAAGCGACGCCACTGCCCATGATATTTGAGCGCCTCTCAGTGACTCTCAGATCGAACGCGTGTGCACTTCTGTTGCAATCCGAAAGTTCCAGTTAACCCGTATCTTTTTCTCTTTTACTTTCAGATAACTTTTTATCTTTGACTTTTAGTGTTTTTCTCATCCTTACCCTGTACTTAGCACTGTTGTGTGTTGGAAATTATAGAGGGATATATATCAAATATAACGGATAGAGGATAGCTATATTGTTTCTTTACAAAAGAACAACCTATTCGATGAATCAGCGCCTCAAAAGCCCTTTTATGTGTGAAATAAAGCTATGGTTGCAAGTTTATATCACACTACTATTATCAGTGTTGCGGCCCTGCCAGCTATTCAATAGTCTTTCGTATTCACCTCTTAGCATCCCCCGTTGATAGACCCATGGATTAAGGGTCTATTTGTCCTTTAATCTTCATCGTCCTTTTACTGTCGTTTGAACAAAATAGGTACTTGCTTGTCAACTAGTCTCATCAATTATTGGAATATCTGTCATTGCCTTGAAAAGCTGTTGTTTAAAATAATAATAAAACATGTTTGAAAACCAAACAACATGTTTTAAAAGCAACTTTAAACCACTGCTTTCAATAATACGTTGCACCAGAGCTGATATTTCTGTCCCTCTGACAATACAGCTATTAAATTGATATCAAAAGTCTAATATAAAGTCTAAAAGTCTAAGATATCAACCAGCAGTAATCATACCCCGCGCTATTGTGTATATGATAATGGGTAGGGCCTGCTGAGCTGTACTGAGCATTATTGGATAGATGTGTAATTAATAGCTTCAAATTCATCTATATGCCAAATGGACTCGCAAGAAAGCTGGAAATATGTTATAAAAGCTATCATATATACGTGGTGTGATCCAAAATGTCCCGGACTAACCTACTTGCAGATAACCTGTGATAACGAATACTACTTCAGATGTAAATTTAGGTCTTTAAGGCATGAGAAATATGGTCGCCGAAATTTTTCCGGTCAGTTTTCTATTTTTAAAAAATATTTTTACATTTTAACATGAATTTCTGTATTTTCTGAATTGATCGAGATCCGATTTGTCTTATTGTTATAGTTAGATTGATTTTGATTTGTACCTTATTTGACGGATATCTTTGCCATGAATATTGCACGTCTTTTGTTAATTGCTTATGTGTTACGATATCAATCAGTGAAGTTCATTCAGCACGCATTCATGTCAGCACGCACTTCATGTGTTACGATATCAATCAGTGAAGTTCATTCAGCACGCATTCATTAAGAAACCCTCGTCAACGATGGTTCTTTGTTCTATCAGTTTTCATGATGGATGTGACAAGCGTGTCTTCAGTCGAATATCGCAGTGTGATAAGATACCTCCTGATCCGCGGCTTCGCTAATGGTGACATTCTAAAGGAATTAAGCCTGGCATATGGAAGCAAAGCTCCATCGAGGACTACTGCTTATTTCTGGATAAGCGAATTTAAACGCGGAAGACAATCTGTGGAGCAGATTTTTCAACTGTTGGTCGGCCGCAGGAGATTCCGGAAGAGAAATCGAGTCAGTGTGCGATGAAGTGATTACAGCACACAGAAGGATAACCATCCGTGAGTTGTCAAGAGAGTTGCGAATCAGTTATCACTCCTGTCATGACATCATCGAAAGACTTGGATATCGCAAACTGGCATCACGTTTCGTACCGAAGTTTCTGTCACCTGAAATGAAGGAGAACAGACTTCTGGCGGCACAGTCAAATTTGGATCTCCTCGAAATGCACGGAGATCAGTTTCTGAACTGCATCCTTACAGAGGATGAAACACCTTTAAGTTTGTATCTGCCTCAAAGTAAGCGAGAATCTGCAGAGTGGCGAAAATCAGGCGAGTCTGCCCTTTGAAAATGCGATCCGGAAATCACATCGCCGGGCGTTGATGCTGACGGTCTTTTGGAACGCTTCGGGAATCCAACTGGTTGACTTTGCGGATAAAGGAGTAAGAATCAATAGCGAATATTATTCCAATCTGTTATCTGAAGCGAGGAAGAAAATAAGAAAGCCACGAAACATTCCCCTCTACTTGCTTCATGACAATGCTCCGATTCACACCTCGCAGGAGACAACCAATGCCTTAACGAGAAACGGATTTCAACTATTGAGCCATCCTCCTTATTCACCTGACTTGGCCCCAAGTGACTTCTATCTGTTTAGATTCCTCAAAAAGCATCTTCGTGGACACCATTTTGAATCGCCAGTTGAACTGCGGGATGCAGTTACTGAGTTTTTTGATTCTTTGACACCGGAATTTTTTCATAAAGCTTTTTGTGAATTGAGACTTCGTTGGCAAAAAGTGACGAATGCTAACGGCTCATACATTGAAAAGTAAACTGTTTTCTGGAACAAAACAGTTGTTTTTCCGTTAATTATTAGTCGGGTTATTAGTGATAGCTTAACTGTCAAGTTAATCTAAATATATTAATTCTAAATCGCTAGAATTTATAGGAAAATCTTGAAATTCAGACAAAAATGTTTGAAAATTTTGAAAAAATAGAAAACTGACCGGAAAAATTTCGGCAACCATATTTCTCATGCCTTAAAGACCTAAATTTACATCTGAAGTAGTATTCGTTATCCCAGGTTATCTGCAAGTAGGTTAGTCCGGGACATTTTGGATCACACCACGT